>WYDI02038739.1:0-47688 GCA_009867235.2 Psittacus erithacus | reverse complement strand
TCGATTCTCTTCCCCATCCCTCCGGGAGCCGAGGGAGGAGGTGGGGGGGCAGTGAGTGGGCTGCGTGGCAGGCCTAATCCACCACACAGGGGAATGTTTACATGAAAAGCTCTTTTTATATCTAGGAATACTTATCAAAACAACTGAAAAATAAACTATGCATATTTTTATAAAATTGTAAGTCAGATTCTAAGCTGAAAGGGCAGAAAAACACAGGAAGAAATAAAGAAATATTGATAAGAACCCTAACTTACAATAAAGCAGACAAAAAAGGTATAAAATTGGTGGGGTAATCAATAAGAAAAATGGTAACTATATAAACAAGATATGTATGGGACCTAGGAAAGGTCTATGGGTGAAGCATAGAGAAGTCAAAGAAAGGAAAATGTGCACTAAAGTGTAATATTCAGGTAGCAAACTTTGACGGCAAAAGTTAGAAAGACCTAACAAGGGGCAAGGTCAGTGAAAGTGGGGAAAATGTCCTCTGAAAAATCTGTGGAAGGGAAATAAAGATCACCAACATGAAGCACAGTAACGATAAAAAGGGCAACATCCAGAACAAGCAGACACAGACTGAGCGTGGCCTCTTACTCAACCTCTATGTGAATGACGAGTTAGATTGCCATGTTATGCAATCAGCACTTCAGAGTTTTATCTGGAATGTCAAATAGCTGTCCTGGCAATTTTATGATCTGAGAAGCAAATAATGAAAATTATCTCATATATATGGCATCTGCCTGCCCCCCTTAATGATGCCATTTACTGTCAAGAGTATACAACATGAAAAAGTAATTATGCATGATATCTACTAATTGCTGGCTATAGACATTTCTCCATAACATTTATTGCCATGTTATTGCTCTTCAGCTGAGGTAGATTAACTTTTCACTGTTCTTGCACATGGTCATGAGATATAGATAGCAGTGTTGAATCTTAAATTAGTTTTCTTACATGTGGAATCTCCTTGAATTTAGGCTGAGCTGATACAGGAAACATGGAATATTACCATACCTCTGATACAGCTCAGTAACTTGGTCATGGAGCTTAGCCCTGAAGATTTGTTCAAGGTCAGATCTTGAATTTCTTGAGTCATCCTCAGCATTTTCAACTAAAATAACTAAAGGATCCCTCATGCCACCAAAGCAGCTTTCCTGCTGCACTTATGGTAACATTTTGCAATTCTCAGAAGAAAATGAGTGATGACGATTTGCTATCAGGTAGCTAGGATTCTATCACTCAGAGGAACCCAGGAGTCCTCCTTCAATATTTTTTAGAGGAGTTTATTACTTTCAAGTTGCACATCTTTTTAAAATATTATTTGCAGTCACAGTAACAAAACTCTTGGTGCTAGTCTGATGACTACTATTTTCTAGTCTTTACAAACAGAGAAGCAACTCCTCTAATACGGAGATGTTTTGTGTGAATAGTGTTTTTTCATGATAAGATTATTTCTTTTTCTGCCTAAACCAAATGACCATTTAAGTGGTATAATATAAACAAAAATTTTCTCATGAAAACATGCTTTTATTTGTTTTGTCAGATAGGAAACATTTCTGTACAGTACTAGTGATAATTACGCCTCTTGGGATATTTTTTCTACTCACTGCCTGTGCTGCCTCTACAATCAAAATCTCTGTGCTGCCTCTACAATCACCATCTCTGTGCTGCGCACTGTGATAGGAAATTTAGACTAGTGGGGCATATCAGGGCCACTAACTGATTCCTGCATGTCAGAGGCTTTCCACTTTTTGCTTAACGGAAGTGAAGATAGCAAGCTATGTCTTTCTCTGGACTATATCAATGATTGTCCACTGTAACTGTAATTCTCTAATTCATTTCCATAGTTAATGCCTGTCCATCATAAGACACAGTGGAAAAATTGTATTTATTTATTTATTTATTTATTTTTCTGAGGTTCAGTTGTGATTAAAAGGAGCATTCTTTCAGGGACTTATTTCAGACCACTTTTATCTGGTTGCTACAAAACTTTCCATCTCTTCTCAATAAAATGTCTTTATTTATATGAATTACTCTGATATATCAGAATAAATGTAACTACTGCTGCAGACTTAAAGGCAGTAAATTATTCTCAATGCTCGTTACAGTATGAAAAAGCAGACGTCACGCATACAAGTTAGAATGTGGAGATTAACGTGTAATTATGAAATATAGCCATATGTAACAGTAAACATGCTGTGCAGAGGTTCAGTTTTCCACATCCTAGACCTTAGAAACTAAACTACAGACAGTAAGTGAAGCAATATTCTGGAGTCTAACGAGCTGAATTCCAAATACCTTAATATGACTATAACTACATTTTTCACCCCTTCCTGCTTATAAGATCAGCTTCATAAAACATGACTTAGACATTTTGATGAGGAAGATCGAACTGTGTTGTTTGTGCTTTATCAATTATAAGAAGGATTCTAGGTTGCACATGTAAATTACTGTCTTGTGTCAGCATTCAGTTCATATTATTTAAGAAATCAGTGTAGGTAATTAATGCATGTGTACATGTAAAACCCAATTTATGGAGATTTTTGCCCCCTTAACATTTTCTTAAAAAGAGAGTAAATCAGTTATTAAAGGGAGGGTAATAAACCCAATTGTTGACATGGTCTTAAATACACAAGACATTTGCATTTCTGAGTTTAAGTAATAGAACAAACACGAAAATGTTTTTTGATAATTAGTTCTGTTAGTTTGTAAAATTCAGGTCTTGCTGATAATGATGAAATATTATTTAACAGTGTCTTGGACAAGTATCTATTCTTACCAGCTCTGTGAAAGATACATCAAGAACTCTTATATTATCATTTTAGCACAGAAGCAGCAGTTACAACTGGCTGTACAACAAACAGACCAATGAAAAACCTTAGTCTCAGAAAAGTAAAGAAACTGCAAAGAATAAAAGCAGCTAAATTTTTCTTTAATTAAACCTTCACACGCAGCATGGATTGGCTATTAATTTTCAGCTTATTTTGAATGGGAAAGATTTACATTCCAAATCCTGGAAGCTGGGAACATATTCAAATACAGACATTTGCTACAGGAGATCTGGCACCCTGTTAAAAGCTATTAGTCCCCAGTGAAGACAAAAACATCCTATAAATATATTACTCAGTTCATATTTAGCAGAACACATGTGAAGCACCATTAATTTACATGAATACCATTGACTTTGACAAACAAAAATGTTAGATATAAAACTGAAATAAGTCCATTCTTAATTAAAAGGTTGTGTAATAATACAAAAGTCTTGTGGCAGCACATCACTGCTTGCTACAAGCTCCCTTTTGGAGCCCTAAAATCACTGTTATATCCAGGACTACTCTTTACTCAAGGTGGTATGGATGGAAATTCTCTCAGATGATACTTGCTCCTCTGAATTAATTCTGAACACTATGTGACAGAAGTCTGAACGTGAGGTTTGGAAGAAGGCATCTGCCAATTAACAGACGTTAGCACAGTAACAGCCAATAAAAAAGTCTGCATAAATTTATCTGTTCATTTTACTTCACCTTTGAGGAACTTGGGGTGCTTAGAAGCTAAGGCATTGGACACTATTATAGAGGTGCCAATGTTTGGAGTAATTGATCATGCTCAACCTAAAAGTAAAAGTAAAAAGAAGTTTTGCATCTGCACACACCAACAAATATGATACTAAGAATTTAGCATGGCACCACATTTGAAATGACCTACAAGTGTATTTGCCCTATAATGACTCATTAATCTGTCATCTATGTATTGAATGTTATTGGTAACACGTTGCACGTAATGTGATGCAGACAGATACTGTGCTTATGCAATTGCTCTCCTTTTTATTTTGACAGCAAGCATAAGAAAAAGATATTTCCTGCATTTCGATCATTTCGATCAAATATAACCAATTAAAGAGGGAAAATTTTTGGAGGGCTGAACAGGACTGAACTAATATAATTAACATTTTTGATGGATGAATACTGTCAAGACAATAGAAGTAAAAAGTATTAAGGAACTAACATAGAGCCAGGTTTAAAACCATATAACCAGGAAAAAAATAAAAGTGAATTAGTCAATTATAATGTGTATTCAAAACATCAGTTTTCCTAGTTTATGTAAAACAAATGCTACATTCTCTCGTTTTAAAAGTGGGACACACAAAGTGCAAAGAAATAAAAAAGGGAACAACCTGAGCACTCTATGTTTAGTTTATTGACAACTTCAAAATTAGGCATTTCAAATGTCCATTCCTTTCCCCCCCTGTCCCATGTCCCCAGTTCCCCTTCCCTTTTAAATGCATCATCAGTAATGGTTTTGGCCATTTAAAGCATTTATGGTCAGCCCCTCTCCTCTCTGAAACTTCCAGTAACTTTATTGTGATGGGGATTTAAACATTGCTGCTTCCTTTCAATGTCACACTCTCCATCTTCAAGGTATGAGAGCTACTACTTTGACAACTTTGTGGCCACAAAAGAAGTTTTAGAAAGTCATATGCAAATATTATGGGCACACAGGGTAGTCCAGACACACACCACACATGGTATGTACATACACTAATGAGTAATTAACATATGCTAATGATATCCAAGGACTCATCAACACTAATCTCAAAACTGGCAGGTTGTCAGCTGCAGTTTGGAAGCAGTCTGCCACAGCAGCAACCCCTGGCAAAAGCACCAGGAATGAGAAAAGGCAGGGACTTGCATTAAAATAAATAAATAAAAAAGGAGCTGTATTTCTCAGCTGCTGACAGTAAAGAACTGAAGATCTTAACTGAAGTCCACATTTCTGGTCCAAACTTTTAACACGTATACAGACACAAGTGATCAAATAATGTCTTCAGTGGTAATCTGGATGTGCAATAGTAACGTAACATCAAAAATAATTGCAGAAAATATACAGACCTTACTGCAAGTATAAAACATTCATTTAACTTCCACCAGTTTTCCACATGTGCTTTGTGATTTACAGAGGAAACATGACTTCCACTTACTTTACATTTTCCTCTTTGACATAAGCCAGGCAGAAGTGAAATAGACAGATTTTCCCTGTTCTCCCAGTTGCAAACAGCACCAGTTCTGTTATGGATCAAACAACTTGCATTGCAGTCACCTGACATCTCTGACTCCAACTTTGATTGTGTATACAATATCCTTGTGTTAAGTACTTCCAGCAGTAGGAAAACTCTCTGTAAGAATTGCTCATTAGCCTGATAGCTAAAATCAATTGCAGCTGGTGTTCAGGTAAGTAGCAGCTTGATAATGTCTTGAGGACTCTCAAAATATTTTTTGCAAAATTTTGTTATGTAAAAAAAGGCACTCCTTTCAATTACAAAAGTAAGTGGGTTGGAAGAGGTACAAGTGGATAAAAGAAGTGGATAAAAACAAAGAAATAAGAAAAGAGAGTCCTGCAAAACAAAATCATCATAAAGAATCACATATGTCAAATAATAAAGAAAAAGGACAGGAAAAGCATACAAAAGAATGGAAATCAGCAGAAAGTATTTAGAGTTTCTAATTACATACTTGCGCTTCCCGCGTATTCTCTTGTAATATCTCATATCTCATATAAAACGTCACAGGATGCAATAGCCAGCCATTTTCTGATGTTTTGATAAACATGTATTTTTTACCTCTGATAAACAGCAATCAATTATGCTGATTAGGTTCTCTTAGATGAATATCTATTATGAATCTTGTGTGAAACTAATGATGCTATACTACATAAAGACATGGGTTATGCTATCTTTATTGAGGATTTTGCTTAAAAAAAAAGATTTAAGTAAGAATGGCAAGAATCGTGGCTACTGTGTCTATGTGCCACTACCTATTTTGGGCAAATATTTCCTTAGACCAGTTCTCTGTATAGCACAAGATGCTGCTAATTGACAAGAAATGCACAAATCAAGCAGAAGGAAAAGCAAAGACTGCAAAACAAATTTGAGAGAGTAGAATCTAAAAGTATTAAATGCATCTTCTTTAATGCACAAAATCTTAAAGCACAAGCCTGCTTTCTTCCCAGGGAACTTGGGGCATTGTTAGCAAGCAAAACAAAAAAAGCAATCATCCTTTGCTGTGAAAAAACACTAACAAGCTACTCTTACACTGGAGCTTACTTGTTAGCTCTGTATTTTAGAGTTGAGGCCTCCACATTTCTGCACTACCTTAGTAACATTTTTGTAAGAAATTTATAACAGCCATGGAACTGCTCTGAACACTGGAATGTGTCAGTCCTTTCTGGCCATGATTATGTACGGCAGGTTTAAAAAAATCCATGATGTAGTACCTACTGGCTTCATCAAATATTTATATTTGGCTATCCAACAAAGAAGCACTATAGGTAGCAGAAGAGAAAGGGTACAAAGGCCTTATGTGCAAAATGATATGTAATAGATGTTCATGGTTCTTATGCAGCAAAAGGTGACCATGCCTTCCCTGGACATTTGCACATAATAGCTTGGGCATGTGTGTGGCTATTTCGCTTATGCCATTTAAATCATTTTGAGTATCCTAGGTAACATTTAAGAAGCCTTTTGTGGTAGTTCTCCACTCTGTCACTCTGGACCATTCATATTATAGGTATTCTTCATATCACAGACTGATAGTCTCAAATGCTAATATACATTTCTATTTCTGTGAATTGCTATCTCTGCTCTAATTTCTCTGATGGTCTTTTTTACCAGCTATTTGATACTACTCCTGAATGCACTGAACACTTGTTGCCCTCTATTTCATCTGTGCTTCTCAGACAAAGAGCTAATCATACTGCTTTTTTTTTTTTTTCCCCCTGAGAAATTGGTTCAAAAAACTCTTAAAGAAGCCTCGCATAAAAGGCAAAGTACCTGTGAAATTAATATTTGAGATGGTGTTGTCAACATCTGCCAATAACAAGCACTTATCCTGGCCAACCTCCCCCTGCTGCTTTTTGTTCAAATCTTCCACACTTTCTGATAAGATGCTGTTCCTAAAATGTTATACACATTCTAAAAGCTGCTACAGTCTTCCATCAGGAAACTAGCAACTTTTTGCTTCCGTCTTACCAGCTTATGTATTTCACCACCACATTCCTCTCTCTTCCTACTTCATGTGCTTAGCCCATTCTTTCCTCCCGACTCTGCCAACCTTCCCTTCTATGTTCATCTGTTCATTGAGATTCCTCTAGTCCCAGCAAGCTAGTCCACATGATGTCCAACATGTGCGTGCAAAACAGCTTTAGCACACACATGCTCTGGTCCTCTCCGGTCCTCTTCAGACCAGTGCTGGTTTGCATCTTTGCTGTCACTCTTTATTCTCTGGTGGTGGCGACAGTACTCTTAGAGAAGTAAGTCACCAGGAACATACATGATCCAACCTGTTCTTTCATTAAATAAAACTCTGGCACCTTCAGTCATCATGTCAAAGAACTTCAGGGTTTTCCACTGAATCATCACCTAGACTATAAAGTTTTCTGCCTTTCACTCTCATTCCTAACAGTAAAGGATACTTATGGTCAGACAATTCATATTTTTTTAGGTTTTAAATGCTGCATACTAATAAGTGCAGTTTTACAGTAATTGATGATACTTTTTATTTAGCTTGATAATCAATTTGATGATATTTCAGCCACAATAGCACAGATTTCAGGAAAATAAAATCTCTTCTGTCATTCACCTCAAAATATTGTTTTCAGAAAGCGTACTAGGGATCAAAATATCATTTTAAAGGATGAATATTTTCCAAGTTGGACAGGGAATTAAAAAAAAAAAAAGACAAAGTGAAACAATGTGAAAATCTGTGTGTAAAATCTGGTTTAAGCAAGCCATGCGAGTACAATGTTATATTTGACTTTTTTGCCACTGACAGGATAATCAAGTAGATGAAGCATCTCAGTGAATTATAGAACAGTACTGAGTTTTATTCCAAAAAGTCAGAAAGATCAAATGATGTTTGGAGTCACTGAGATTGAGGGATTCCATTAGATGCTCTCCCTCCCTTCTTTCTAATAAGATGGAAGCTTTTTAGAAAATGTGTGACAAATGACTACTCACAGCAGAAATAAATCACACACCACAGAGTACAGCATTATTAATAGCGCAATAATAGTAACAACTTAACTGTGATGGCAAAAAAGTTCTATTAGGAGGGACACAGTAGCTAATAGCATTTCCTCGAACAAAGGCTAAGGGACAAATCTTCCTTTGGTACCTTATAAATAAGGGAAAGATTAAAAGAGTGTGTGGGACCAGTCAAACACACCTCCAAAATAGCCTGACTCTTCCAGAATGCTGCTGAGTAGGCACTGCCTGTAAAGTGCTCTCCATCTCCCCTATGTGACAAGAACTTTTTAGCATGCTTTAAAAATATCCCTGGTATACCCTGGTTTGTCATTTTAACACAAAAAGCAAGTGAATGTAAACTCCTCATTAATTTACTTTCAATAGTATTGTCTTGATTTTGTTTATCTACAGCTTTTTACAGAAGAGTAGATTTTTTCTAATTAATGTAAAAATTAATGAAATTAATTATGTTAATGGATGAAAATAATTATTACCTTCATGATTACTGAATTTTGCAAACAAAATTTGTAAAACACTGAAGCAAAAGAAAAAGACATTAACAAGTAAGTAACAGTTACTCAGATCTTCCAAAACAGTCATGTGTGCACTGAGACCAATATGTAAATTTGGAATATATATATATGTTTGGAAATATATATCTAAAATATACATATATATATAAAGCTCTGTTGGCAATGGTATTCAACTTGCTAATGAAAAGCCAGAATACAGCTACTGAAAAAAAAGAATCCCCATGGAAATTTCCACACTAGTTTTTGTTCTCACACTATTATCATATCCAGAATACAGAAGTATTTGTGGAACATCTATACATCAGTGAATGACAGTAAAGGCCGAACTGACTTCACTGATCTCTTTTTGAAGCAAAGAGGTTACTGGGTACCCTAATCCTCCAGAAAAGCTATATTTTAGTAAAGTTAAACAAAATATGTCAATGTGCATTTTATAAGTGAGTTTATTATTTGTTAGAACAATGAATTAATGCTATCTGAAAGAACAGAGGGAGTTAAGCAGATATTAGGTAGCTATTAGGCTGCATTCAAACGAGCATGACCAGCAAGTCATGGGAGTGATTCTTCCCCTCTACTCTGCTCTCATAAGACCCCACCTGCAGTACTGCATTCAGCAATGTGGCCCCCAACACAAGAGCGACATGGAACTGCTTGAGTGAGTCCAGAGGAGGGCCAAGAAGACAATCAGAGGGCTGAAGCACCTCTCCTATGAAGACAGGCTGAGACAGTTGGACTTGCAGCCTGGAGAAGAGAAAACCTTAGAGTAGCCTTCCAATACCTAAAGGGGGCTTGCAAGAAATCTGAGTGACTTTTTATAAGGGCATCTAGTGTCAGGACAAGGGGGAATGGCTTTGAACTGACAGAGGGAAGATTTAGATTAGATAGTAGGAAAAAATTCTTCACTACTAGGATGGTGAGACACATGAAAATATTGTCCAGAGAACCTGCAGCTGCCCCATCCCTGACAGTGCTAAAGGCCAGGCTGGATGGGACTTTGAGCAACCTGTTTTAGTGGAAGGTGTCCCTGCCCATAAGCAAGGGGGTTGGAACTAGATGATCTTTAAGATCCCTTCTAACTCTGCCGTTCTATGACTTTATGATTCTATGAATCCTTCCAAGACAATCCTGCTAAAGCAGCATTCTCAGCTCACGAGCTGTGACTGGCAGTCATGCTATACTCAACTTGATTCCAGTATAACCGTCCCAAGACTGAGGGAAAAATCAAACTTCCACTGCAATTTCTCACATGTGACACACAAGACAGAACCATTCAGACACTAAAATAACGTTTAGAATAAACCTATTTGCCGGCTGAAGTGAAGGAACAAGTGTTCCTGAAAACAAATAAAGCCTATTAACATTTTAAAACATGTCCCTTTATGTTTTTGCATAATACTCTATGTGTGTAGGTGTAAACAGGGGTTTGCACAGGTTCCTACATATTAATGAGGAAGGACCTTTTGTTGTGCAAATTCCAGCCTTTGCATTTTGATTACTTCCTTCTATGTCTGTACTGTATATAGCCTGAGCACAGAAGATATTCCAAACCTCCTCCTCAATTGATGATACTACATTTATAAGCTTTGAAGAAAAGGATTTATTCGTGCTTAGCATGCTTGCAGGCTAGGTGGTACTCTTTGCAAAACGTGGCCTTCTGGATTGCCCTTGTGAAGTGTTTAACACTCTTCTACTATCAGTATAGATAATTAGGTGCCCAGTTTCAGTATTTTTATTAGCTCATGCAAATTGGCTTGGTGAGGGAGATATGCAACAGTATTTGCTAAAATAGACACTCTGGCTCTTACTGTAAATTGTATTAAATAAAAAATGAAGTATATAAAAAAAACTCCATTACATATTTTGTATATATGTGCTTTTGAGTTTTGCTGTTGATTTATTTGTTTTAATGTGGCCTTTTTATGCGTTTTTTTACCTTTCAAATCTGACATATTTCAATCTTCCTGTATTTTGAGGGAGAAGGTTAAATGTTATTATGTTATTATGACTCTTGGAGAGAAAAGAACCTGCTGTTGGGGCAGGTTATTCAGAACTGCCATATGAGATTAATTATTGCTATTACTCAGTGCGGAATTCAAAGGTTAAAATGTAGAGTTGAAACAATAAGTGAGTCCTAATGTGATTTAGAATGTATGAATTATTTCATCTGCTTCTTCTCTGCTCATATATTAAACAGCAATAACCTCATTAATCACATTTGACATCAGGAATATTAATCCAACAATACATGCTTACAGCAGAGCATACTTATGGAAAAGAACAATTAAAATATGGTTAGTTAATAATAAATCTGGGCTCAAGCATGGATGTAAAGCCATCTGAAAGCAAAATTGCAGCTGGCCTCAAAATATAATAAAAAAAGCTTTATTTTGATTATGACATACAACTGCCCTATGAAGGGAGAAGGCAAATTGTGCACTTCAACTGAAACGCACAGTTCATGTTATCTCAGGTTTATGAGAAGGAACATAACATGCTGTCTGCTGATACATTAGGCAAAACCAATACAATTCTTAGCAATTTAATTAAAAAGCTTTGTTACATTTGAATTAGGGCAATGATACCAGATATCTAGAGATCAGCTGAAAACTCACGCTGCACCCTCTGTATTGTAAAAGGTGCACATACGAACCACTTCTATAGATACCACAGAGACTATGGCTTCACTTCTGAGTTTCATGTCTTCTGTGTTAACCGGACAAACTTTAGGTAACTTTTTCTAACTGCATATGTTTAATTCAGTACAAATTCACCAGGAAAGTTACCGGTTATGTGTCCTGGGTTCAGCAGTAGCAGTCATTTTTCTCCTTTAGTAGCTGGTGCCATGCTGTGTTTTTGACTTTCAGTCTGGGAGCAGTGCTGATAACACCGATGTTTGTAGCTGCTTAGAATGTTTAGTCTGATTAAGGACTTTCTGAGCCTCATGCTCTGGCAGGGGAGGAGGGGAAGCCAGGAGGAAGCAGAGACAGGACATCTGACCCAAACTGACTAAAGAGGTATTCCATACCACAGCACGTCATGCCCAGGATGTAAACTGGGGGCAGTCACCCGGAAGGGTTAGATCACTGCGGGGGTCGGATTGGGTGTCGGTCGGTGGCGGGTGGTAAGCGGTTGTATTCTCTCCCCTTTTATTTCCCTTGTCATTGTTATTACTGGGGTTAGCAGTAGTGGTTTGTGTTATACCTTAGTTACTGGACTGTTCTTATCTCAACCTGCGGGAGTTGTATTCTTTCGATTCTCCTTCCCATCCCTCTGGGAGCTGAGGGAGGAAGGTGGGGGGGAAGTGAGCCAGTGGGCTGCGTGGTTCTGATTTATGGCTTGGCTTAAACCACAACATTATGCAATGGTGAATTAATGAATTAGTGATGTGTTCATTCCTATCAATTTAGTATTTATAAATTTGTTCATGACGATGTTATAAAATTTCAGCTGTGGAGTTTGCTGCTCTGTCCTAGGAGTCACTGACTTGATCTATTTCTGATTAATTCTACCTTAAGAAATGTAACTTTATTATTTCAATATATTGTCTTTTTTTGAGATGCCTTTATTTTTCTCATCAAAATTATAGCTTTCACAGCAAAGTGTAATGGTTCAGGCATTCTTTGACAGTTCAAGAAAATCTTTTGTAGGTGTGTATATCATGGCTGAATTTTCAAAACAGGGATGAAAAATGCAGAAGTTAAAATAGAAATTTAGGATAAAGAAGGTTATATGTAAACCCTTGTATCTGATTGCCATGTTCAGATATACTGTGGAGAATTTCATTGTTATGTGAGTTTTGGTGGAACTCTGATTTACCAATGCTAGAGCAGTCTGATAGGAGCCTTGGGAGAGAGAAAAATGCAATGAGCACTTTGTAAATCACTTAGAATATGCTCTACTAGCTTCCGCTTGTAAAAGAGCTTTTAGATTAGGTACCATGATCTAAAACAGATTAAAAGCCCTGTAGATGAGTTAAACATGCAACTCATTTTAAGTAGGGTTTAAGTGAATCAGATGACTAACACAGAACTTATTCCAGGTCAGGAATTTGGCAGAAGGCAAACTGGGAGTTGAAATGAAGTTGGAATGGAAAAGAAGTAGGAATGGAACTACAATTACAACATATTACAGTATAACTTTGGCACTGCTAAATACCAGGAATTAATTAAACCTTTTCAGCGGTAAAAATGACACTTTTCTTAAAATTGGAGCTCTATGATTACTGAAAAAAACCCCAAGGGGAGGATATATAAAAGAGATTCCTGCTTCTTTCTTAAAGTTATTTTCAGATTTTAGCAATACATATTGCTTAGGGAAAGTATGAGAAAGAAGTAAAGAAGCAGCGAGAAAACGGATCAGAAAATTCACATCATGGGTAATTAGGCTTTTTTTTATTTATTTATTTGTTAAAAAAGTCTGAAAGAAGAAAAAGATCCTAACAAATTTAACTATTAAATGTGGGACACTAAGAGCTCTCAGCAAATGCTTATGAGAAATATCTGTTTATTTCAGCCATGTATACATCTGCACATGGGTGTTCAAACTGCTGCTCAACCCAAAGTGACTTACAAATTCTAATACAAGCTTATGATTTATAATGTTACTTAGAATAATTTGTAATATATGATTTATAATTCCATAATAAACCTGTGATAATCTTAATCCGCAATTTAGATAATCCACCAGCAATCAGGAATTGAAGGCTTCTCTTCAGGCAAGTATAGACCTGAGTTCATACCTACACATGAAGTCCCAGAACAATTGTCTCATGAGGCACATACAATAAGGGACCTTTCCCCACATAAAAGAGAAAAAAGCATATTTTCTGTAGCTTAACTGTAAGGGTTAATGGACTAATAAATTTCATATTAATACAAAAAATTGAGACAAAAGACTGTCAGACAAATGAAAGATTTCAGTCAGATGTAGTGCCTGAAGCAAACACTGAACTTTCGGCATCTAGTGTAGCATCTGTGTATCTATCACTGAGAAAATCGGTACGTCAGTCTTGGGTCTCATAAAGGAGAAAAAAAACCCCTAAGAAATTCTCATGTCACCACTCTGCAATGTTTGAGATTGACATTTTTCTACACCAAAAAAAGATTCCAGATCTTAGAAATGACAGAGAATACCACATTTCATTACATTTTCTCTGATGAACCAAAAAAACAAAATCAAAGGCAAATAAAGAAGAAATAGTCTAGTATGGTTCAGTGGGTGTCTCCAAATGCACATCATGTATAAACTTGGAAACACTTAAAACCATTTAAATTTCAATGTCTTGTCTACAACACATAAGAAAATATATTTTGGCAAAGAGATTGTGTCATGCATTTGAGGCTCCTGTTCTTGAAACTCCAAGAATAAACCTACTGCCTCCACATTCTACTCAGCCAGAAACTTACAGTACTTGTTAAGGTTTGGCTGGGGTTTCCAAAGCCTATCCCCTAATTGTATTTTCTCACCATGTTTAACTAGATTTCAACTTGACTTTGGTTTTTTTTTTATATATACTTCTGACCAGCGCTTAAAGACTTGACTAGACAGCTTCCATACACAGAAAATATTGTTTAACATAAATGGCAGAATGGTAATAAAGCAAAAGGAAGAACGTCTCAAAAGGAACAAAAAGTCCATCTGTGTTTATTTTTCTCAACGCCTCAATTCTGAATTCTTAGGCATCAATTCTTATGCCTCAGTCAGATTGTTTTGCTAAAAGGAAAGCTTGGACAACTGCCTTTTGCAGTTCCAGGCACTGAATTTTAAACATTGCTTATGGCCTTTGTTATAGATTGTTTGGTTTGCGACATCAGCAAAATGAATCCTGTAACTTTGGCACAAGTCTGAAAACACTGTCGTCACACCTGATCTTGGCTATGAGATATTTCACCCATACCTGTTTTACTACTTTTCTGGTGTTTCTTATACTGCATGCAATTAATGCAATGCAGTGCAAATTTATAGTACCTTCATCTGGACAGTTAGGTGCGTGGTTCCATAAAGAGCACAATTCCCATTTCAGGGGTTTAAAATCGGAGACAGTCAGGGACTAAAATACCCACATATGTGGAGCAGCAGTTCCAAAAGTCTGAAGAGAAATAAGTGCACTCATGTAGATCAATTGCATTCTTAGGCACAGTATGTCCAACATATACAATATCCTAAATAACAAGAATGAGGTATCTGAACACATTATCCATGTCCATAAATTAAGGAAATCCTGCTAACTCATTGATGATTCAACACTAAAACTGTTGTCATGGTTTAACCCGAGCTGGCAACTAAGTCTCATGCAGCAGCTCACTCACTTCCACTCAGTGGGATGGGGGAGTGAATTGGAAGGGTGAAAGTGAGAAAACTCGTAGGTTGAGATAAAGACAGTTTAATAGGCAAAGCAAAAGCTGCGACTGCAAGCAAAGCACAACAAGGAATTCATTCACCGCTTCCCATGGACAGGCAGGTGTTCAGACATCCTCTGGAAAGCAGGGATCATCACTTGGTTAGTTGGGAAGACAAGCGTCATCACTCTGAACGTCCCCCTCTTCCTTCTTTCCCCAAATTCATTGCTGAGCATGATGCCATATGGTATGGGATACTCCTTTGGTCAGTTAGGGTCAACTGTCCCAGCTGTGTCCCCTTCCAGCTTGTACACCCCCAGCCTACTCTCTGGCGGGGTGGGGCGAGAATCAGAAAAGGCCTTAACTCTGTGTTAGCATTGCTAGGCAGTAACAAAAACATCCCTGTGTTATCAATGCTGTTTCCAGCACTAATCCAAAACATAGCTCCATACTAGCTACTATGAAGTTAATTAAGTCTATCTTAGCCAAAGCCAGCACAATTCCCCAGGCCCATCCACAGCTGGTCAGGTAGAAAACCCAGCTCTTGGAAAAGTAAATGTTAGGCTCCTACCTCAGACACTCTGAAATACTGTGGAATTCACTGTGTTAGGTGCATATTATTAAACAGTACAAAGCTATTGTAGTGCCTAATGGAATTGTGGATTACTATTTTCTGACTGATGGATAGATCACATGGGATTAGCCTCAATCAGGTACTTTAAATAATGAGAATTTCTCCATCCAGCATTGAACTAAGCCACACAAAACTGTGCTTCCACAAATCTTGGCAGAGTTTGGATAGGGAAGAATACAAATTAAGTAAATCAGCATGAAAGAAATATTTACTTTAATTGGTCCGCTAAATAATGAAAAATAAAGATAGGTCTAACTTCTTAGGTTGTGCAAATTTACATATTTACACACTCCAATTTAGTGCAAAACTAAACAGAAAAATCTGGAGGTTTAAAAGAATACTTGTTTGTTCCTCCCACAGAGGAGAAATGACATCCTCCAAATCATGTAGCTATTATATTTCATTAGACAAGTGAACAGTTTAGTTTTATACATTTGAGTCCATATTCCCTTTAAATGCAAAGTCATATATTAAAAGATATATTTGTTAGGAAGCTCAATTTTGATCATTATATGTATCGTATTATCTCTTTGCAAATATGTCCATGGATAGAATATATCAATTTATTTTAATGGGAGGGATTTATTTTCTCAAACAATGTAATTCCAAAACTGAGGATGGATAATAAATATATAAAACTGAACTCTTAATGTTCATGTGAACCTCATACACATATAGTGCATAGCAGCTAAAACTCTACAAAAAATAAGAACCTATTAAAAATATTTCCTTTAAAGCAATTGTCTACATTTAATATTAAAGCCTTAGGGAAAAATCAAAGCAACTCCACTTTTACTGCATAACATTCTCATAAAACACTGGTAAGTGCTTCACTTCTGATAAGACAGCATGTATCAGGAATTTACTGTATTAAGGTACTAGCAGATGAAGGGACGATGAAAATCATGCTCAGAAAGATGAGAAAGATGCTGATTAAAAAACAAAAATATAACCCCAAACGAATCAACAAGATTTCAAAATAAGCGTTAGTGTTGCCTTATATAGTCTTCAGACGTTATTGAAGATATTGACTTTTTTCTAGTTGTATTCTTTGCCTCTACATTTTTCTGTCAGTCTAAATCTAGTCTTTATGCATTTCCAAATCAGATGGATAAAGCACTGCCAAGCAAGCAAAAGAGAGGAATCATATCAAAGACAATAAAACATGACAGATAAAGGCAGCGCTAGCTCATAATAATAAAATACAGGAAAACAATCCAATATTCACCAGGTTGCATGGTTCATGGATTGTAGGGGAAGAAAATATTTAGATACTAGTATGGAATTAAAATACTGTAGGGAGCTTGAAAAAGCAGAGATAAAAGTTACATTTTTACTTGAACATATACAATCATTACGCATAGTTTGTTAGTACTGATGTGACATAAATAAAAAGAGCAATACAGAAAGCAACTATCTTGTAAAAAAAGAATTTCACTATGTCACTGTATGACTTTTTTCATAATTAAAACACTGTAGAGAATGACACACGCTTTGAAATGTATATGAAGTCGCCTTTAAGTGACTAATTTGAATTAGTTTTACCAGCTTAATTTTAGTTAATGATGACTTGCATTTCTGAAGATAGTTTCCTTCGGAATCAATTAAAAGAAATGGGTCTACTCACAGACAGATATACTACTTTGAATAAGAAACATTAGTAAGCCTTCAAGCATTACCTTTTTATTCAAAAATAAACTCTTCCCCTTAAATAAAACACACACTTGTAAATACAAATTTAGCCAAAGAATCAAATGAATGGTTTATTCATATAGAATGGAATTAAGTTAATCTTTGGGGTTTTAATTCTTTCCTTGCTTGCTTGCTTGCTTTTTTCCCCCCCAGAATAATATGGTGGGTTTCAGGCAGTGGTTTTGTGTAGCTGTGCCACTTGAACTAGTTTCACCTGAGGTAGTTTGAGGATTAGGGGAAGGAATGATCTCGTAAATTATTCTTGCTAAAAGTGTACATTGGAATGAGCCCCACAGTATAATTTCATTGAAATTAAATTGAAACAGGGGTCCACCATTGCTATTTTTTAGGAAAAAAAATATTAAATAATAAAAAGTAGTGATGTTTATATGTGTCATGGTTTAAGCCCAGCTGACAACCCAGAACCACACAGCCGCTCGCTCACTCCCTGCCCTTCTTCCTCCCTCTGCTCCTGGACGGATGGGGAAAAGAATCAAAAGAATGTAACTCCCATGGTTTGAGATAAGAACAGTCCAGTAACTAAGGTGTAACACAGATCACTACTACTACCACCAATAATAATAAAGATAAGGGAAATAACAAGAGAAGAGAATACAACCGCTCACTACCCACTGACCGATACCCCGCCTAACCTGTGCAGCAAACTAGCCCTTCCGGGTAACTGCCCCCAGTTTATATAGTGGGCATGACGTGTTGTGGTATGGAATACTTCTTTGGCTAGTTTGGGTCAGGTGTCCTGTCTCTGCTTCCTCCTGGCTTCCCCTCCTCCCTGGCACAGCATGAAGCTCAGAAAGTCCTTGGTCAGAGTAAACATTACTTAGCAACAACTAAAAACATCGGTGTTATCAGCACTGTTCCCAGGCCAAAAGTCAAAAACACAGTGCTGCACCAGCTACTAATAAGGAGAAAAATGACCGCTACTGCTGAATCCAGGACAATATGGATTTTAGTGGTGAAGTCATCACAGAAAAGTAACAAGAGCACTAAAGCACTCAGGTGACATCAGTCTGAATATATAGTTACAAGCTAAGTGGTAACTCCATCTATAAGAGACTACAGAGGAATTTTCGTCATTACCTCCTTAGGCTGTAGGATTGAACTGATCCATGCTTTTGTCTGAGAT
This sequence comes from Psittacus erithacus, assembly GCA_009867235.2. Taxonomy (NCBI): domain Eukaryota; kingdom Metazoa; phylum Chordata; class Aves; order Psittaciformes; family Psittacidae; genus Psittacus; species Psittacus erithacus. Next base: position 29,330 of record WYDI02038739.1, on the reverse strand, counting down.
CACGCTGTACTTTTGTGAATATTTGTTAATTGAATAAGCACACAGAAAAATGCAAATAAAGATTGTGTGGCTAACCCAAGAGTGAAGAGACGGTTGTGATTTCAGATTGCTTCAGAAAATTCAGGCTTCACATAAGGGAGTATGACAAACTTAGTAGAGTCCAGAACCATGAAATACAAGATGGAACATCACCAAACACAGAGATAAACACAGAGTAATTTCTGCCCAGACATGCAGTGTCTCACATGGAAGGCAGTGGATCTAATGGCAAGATATGAAATGCATTAAAAAAATATGAAAGGGAGGCAAAACAGAGCTCATGGACATTTAAAACTGATCTGAGGATGGAAATGGCAGTGAGGATTAAAACTGCAGGCAGAAAAAAGAGCTAGCCTTTTTTATGAGTTCACAGTGCTCTCTGTGCTCCTGCTTGCAATTATACTCCAGGGTGGCAATCAGTCATCAAGAACATCCAAAAAGAGTAATAACTATCGTAATGGAAGTTATTCCATTCATACTGTGTGATGAGCCTTTTTCATGATCCAGAATTAATTTATTCTACATCAAAAGTACTCAAATTATACCACACCAGTGTTTAAGCACAGTGAGACTCATAAACCTTTAGAATGACAATTCAACTGCAGTTAAATGAAAGTCAGAGGAAGCTTAAGCTCATTTTAAACATAAGATACACTAACATTTATTTCGAACAGTGGATTGAATATATTGAAAGGTAATCTTCAACAAACTGAAGTCTTTGGAAAGGCCATATATTTCATCTTTCTTTATAATGAAAGGCTAATCTAACTTATCAGACTGCTTCCCCAAAACCACTGCTTACTTCTTCTTGCTGCTTCTCATTAACTCTTACCTTCCAGACTCAAATGTGAACCATGTTGAGTCACGTCCGTATCTCCTCAAAGAGCTCAGAGGCCACATGACCAACTTGACCTTGGCATTGTGGATGTCCCAGAGATAGATGTTTTCATGCGTGATCTGCATTGTGCATTCCCCATAGATATCTAAATTTGGTGTAGGCATAAGATATACATTGAATCGTTCTGCAAAAAAAAACCAGAGAGCAAGACATGGCCAGTTAAAGCAAGATTTTATACTGAGAAAAAAAATATAAATATGTCTTTAGGTACTGGTGGTTCAGAAATCAAGGTCCAGTTTCTAGCTTTGAACAGAGGAGAGGATCCACTGACGTCAAAGAAGCCTTCCTAGTGTACATGGGTGTAAGACTGAAACATCTTTTGCAGATGATCTGCATATGTCCCTAGCAACTTAACTGAAGTCCTTTTTTCTCACATTAAGGTTCACAACTCTTTGCAAATCAAAATTCACAATGACTTGAACTCTGACAGACACTCCTCTCTCAAAGAATAGAACTACAGGTATCTTGACAAACCACTGCCCCTTAAAAAGCCTGTACTTAAAATAGCAAACCCAGGTTTACTTATCAAAGTTTGTTAATAATTATGGTCTTTGTGTTCAATTTCTATTTATTTGCCAAGTCATTATCATCTGTCAAATTAATAACATTTTAAATAATCTGTTGCTTTCTTGAAAAATCTGATTCAACATAATATATTATTATGGTCATGACATCAACAGCTGTCACCTGCTCTTTCACTGCAAAGTGCACTCATTGCAATAAGAGGCGAAGGGCATTAACAGTTTTCTGAAGTGCCTGAATTGCATTTGATCTAACAAGCAATGCAAAAAGTATCCTTAAAAAAAAAAAAGGAAAAAAGAAAACAACACAAGATGATATAAAACACCATTAACTCACATGGAAGGAATTACACCACAGCAACAGCAGCAGGATTTTAAATCAAAATGCAATTTTCTTTGAAGAATAACTAATGTTTGCATAGGTTGCTTCAACGAAGAATGAAAATGCCAGTTAAATTTCAGGTTGCAGAGTTGAAAGTGCTAGCCAATATTTTAACTCTAAAGGCACTGGAATCTTAGGGGCTTAACAGCATAATATGGGAGATTGAAGCTGATTCACAAGTTCCTCTCACAATTTTCCTTCAGTTTTGAAGGAGGATAGAAATGCAAAATGTTAATGCTGCTGCACCAAAGGGTGTTGACAAAAAAGTTAAGAACAATTTACAGTATGAGCAAGTGCAATGCTCACTCAATAATCAGTACTGGGAAAATGTACTTTAAAGGGATACCTGATCAGAAACTTTTCTCTAACTATCTGATAAATGAATTACAGCTTGGTGTGGTACATTTTTATGTCACCGTTTGCACCAAATATTCTCATAAAAATTAGGAAGGAATTTAAAGTAATCAGAAGAGGAATAAAGTGAGAGAAATTTTTCATAACAGTCAAAATTAGATACAGCTTCTGACAGTTTGACATTCAATATCACAAATACTATGGCTCTATTTTTAAAACATTTTATATATATATATACAAAGACTTTTCTGAAAAGTCAGTGAAAATATCACAAATAAGTGAGTTAATATAAAATATGTTAGAAATGCGAATATGAGGGAGAGAGAGATAATATAGTAACAAAAGTTTGGCTGAGGAATTAATGGAAGCAGGGAACTGCTCATGAGCAGTAAGAATCGCTGCCCTGCATAGCTAGAAGTAAACTTGTCATCCCCAATCCTATTCTGTTTCAGTCAATTTAATTTTGGCATATTAATGACTTCCCAATTTATTCATTCAGTCTCATAGCCATTCAATCTCTTCTCCCAGGCTCTAATTCTCATTAATCACACAAATGACTGTTTGCCCTAAAAGTTTCATTTTATGACTAAAGTCCAAAATGCGAAACTCCTAATGCTTTGTAAAAGCCATCTGACACAAAGCACAAATAGATTAGTATGTGCTTCTGAGATCATTGCAAAGAATTTCCCCTAACCCTCAGTGGACTGCATTGGGCAGTCCAACCAAAGGCCTACTAAAGTAAATGCAAGTACTCACACATGGGAGTATGAGTCAATGAGTACATTGGGAAGGGAATGGTAGAGAACATGGTAGGTTATACTTTGCAATGACATAATAGATAGATAGATGGATGGATAGATAGATAGATAGATAGATAGATAGATAGATAGATAGATAGATGCCCCTTTTCAGTATCTGTGTGTCACGATGGTCATGCAAAAATGTCTAGGAGCTATGCAGGTATGCTTTTATAATAAAAAAGAAGTTTATGCTCCAGTTTTGCATTGTCATGCTGTTACTTGTTACTCACCTCCTCTATTTGAAACGAACATGCAGATGATTGACATATCAGTTGGTTCTCTTTTACATTATATGATATCACACAATATGTCTATGGCGGAACAGTGCTACCATATGAGAACAGAAATCTTTCTCTTTCCCTGTATTCAGTGACAGAGTGCCTCAGACAGCAGAGAAAATGGAAAGGTGCAATTGTTTTCTGAAGTAAACATTAAACTGTTGTTTTGAAGGTACAGTATATTTCAACTTGGTTTAGAAATTACCAGGATACTCATGAAATGCTCAACTTCTATGAAGTGTTTGAGGATATTATTGCATGAAGGGTATTCAGGACATATGGTATCCTCAAACTGTCAGGAGACATTTGCTGACTTTGGAAGGCCAGAGTCTAAGGTGAAGTGTCAGAGATTAAAGAAAGTATGTCTGATTAAACTGAACATCAGCTGCAGGGCAAAACATAGTACAGTGGAAACTTACTCAAATTAGGAAGAAAAGCAAGTGTATAAATGTATGTATTGGAGAAGATTGAGGATGGATATATTTGTTACTGAAATAAAATTAATACTTTTGAGTAGTGGGAAATTTAGGACATGGAAAGGTGCAGATACTATTAAATGATTTTAGGAATACAAGTTCCAATATTTCCATTTCAGAAAATATTTAAAGCAGGTATCTAGATAACCGTAATACAATCACTAAATTTTTAGTGGCAAGTTTTGCCCTTAAACTTACTCAGGCAAGAACAAACATTCATAGGCTAGGTTTGGAAATCCCTGCTGAATTCTTTCGTCAGATCTTCTGAATCACATTGAACAGGATATTTTGCTTTTCTGTGGACCAGGCACTATGTGCATATGAGCGTGACGAGATAATAACAGTTCACTTTACCAACCCTAACTATCCTATGATTCTATGATTCACTGGGTAGTAAGATTAAGTAAATAAATAGAATTTAATAAAGGACCCAGAAAATCAGGAGATTGAAGATACTAAACAGAGAGATGCTATCCTGTTGGACAAGACAAGGCTGAGACTGAGCAGGTGCAGTTCCACAACATCAAGTATCACTATTCTCCTCCCTCCTCTAAAATCTCTGAGAGCTAAGTTCAGGGAGTGAGGGAGCCAGGATGAGAAAAAAAATGCTGATATATTGCTACACTTATTATTCCACTCTTTTCAATGTAACTGCTCTTTCCCATCTCCTTGAATAAGCAGGGCAATACTTCATCATACACTTCCTGCATGTAAAGGTGTTTAGCATTTAGGCTTTGGCAAGAATATGACCTTTAATAACATTTTCCAGGGCACAGGAGCACAAGGGTCTTCGGTAAAACAAGCATATTGACTGAAACAGAGACTTGGCAGCAACTCTGAAAAACCCTTCAGCCTTTCAGCTCCAAGTCCAGCGGTATCAGGGAAGAAAAAAATGACTGTGAGGCCCAATGATAATGGTTCTACCATTTTATCACTGGATTCTTTTGCCTAAGTCATCCCACTTAGAAAACTGACCAGATGACATTGAAATCTTGCAGTCAAGATGCTTTATTTCATTTGAACTTTAATGGGAGGAAAACCCACTTATAGAAGGAGGCAGCAGGTTGGTGGGGTCTGTATAAGAAGAGGGTTTAAAAGCAAACATTCATTTTCTATCAGGGAAAAAAAGATCTTCCATCTTCGAGACTTTTGCTGCTGACCATCTGTGGCTAATTTTCACATGGAAAGAGAGCTTTAAGTCTTAAAGTCAGGGCACTTTGTTTTCATTCATATGTCAGGTCTATGAGGATGATTCTGTCCTGCTTTACACAGTGAAGAACTGGGACTCCAGAATTAATTTTATTCCTTTGCTTACAATTTTTCTGCTTTGCTTCCATTAAAAATGAAAACATTTATTAACATTGCAATGAAAATATAAAGCATACCATAAATAAATAATTTTAAATTGTTTCACTGATAAATAGTAAGGTAGAGAAGTATATGAACTCTCACTGGATTAACCAGCCTTTAAAACTGTAAACACCTTTCTTCTCTGAATAAAGCTGGCTATGTTTGGTTTATGAAAAAGACACCAAACCCAAAACAAAAAAAAAAAAAAAAAAAAGACCTCAACAATAAATCCAGCCAAAACCCAAAATACAATAATAATGCATTAAGGATAACAGAAAATGAATAAACAACAAGCAAAATACATTTATGTAATAAATCACTAACAGAGATTCTACAGAGTCTAGAAAATACCCCAAAACAAAGTCTCTATGCTTTGGTTGTAGCTTGTAATCTTAAAATGTAGCATAACTAACTAACTCATAATCCTCTTCTGAGAATTCAACCACGTTATTCACTATGAAAAGCTACATTTTTACTAACAGAAATTAATGATGGCTTTTCAATTAAAACCCAGAAAGCAAGACTGCTGCATTGTGGAATATTAAAAAAAAAAAAAAGAAAAGAAAAGAAAAGAGAGTAAAACAAATGTTATGAAAAGAGGAAAAGCTTTACAAAGGAAGTAATTTTATGAGATAATAATTTAAATATTAGGCAGGGAGTAAAAGTAAGAAATCAATTATTTTACAAACTTCACCAGAATTCTAAAATAAAATTTATTTTCATAATTCATTAAAAAAAGAAAATAAATAGGCCAAAGCACCAGTAACACATAACAAAAAAGCATCATATTGACATCACAGGCATGACACCTACAATAACAGCTACAGCACCAAAGATGGATCAGGCCTTTTCTTCAGTTTAAAAAATTGCCTTACATTTGCCTATTTTCTTCAGTGTTTATATCAGGTTTAAAAGAAAAGTTTAATGGACTATGATTTAGTGCAAGTATTGAGCTATTATAGTGTTATCATTAAGCATTCAAATGAGCTAGGAACAGAGTTCACCAAAAGGAAGCGGCTGTTCTTACAGAGTGAACTTATTTGCACTGTGCACACATTATGCTTTTTTAACCAATATTGTCTTAAATATTCTGGTTTCTTTTCTCAGTTAACATAGCCTGTCATTGTCTACTGTCTATTTGGATCACTTCTTTCTAATTACCTCCTTTTATAAAGAAAGAAAATAGTGACATGTTGGAAATAGTGATATTTAAAAAACAATCAACCAACCAACCAAGCATAAGCATGGACAAATTCTAGATATGATAAAAGGCAGGCAGGTAAATATATTAAAAAAAAAAAATAGACTTATTTTTGTTATATTTTGAAGTGTATTACAAATGCTTCTAAATGCATTAAGAGCTGGAAAGGAAGTTTCCAATTCTCCCAAATGAAGACAGCACTCTGCATTCAAGATTTCTTTCCCTAGCAGCAGCTTAAGAAACCTAAGGGATATGAAATGTGTGTGTCAGTATCAAAAGATATTGCTTAGAAAACTACTTGTCAACAGTGTTATCAGATCCAGTGTTACTGAGTCCAGATTTTGTTTTCTGAAGTTATAACTGTGCATTATTATTTGTCTTACCATTGTATATACAGCTCCACTGCCATTATACTAAATTAGTTATCTGAATAGGATCATTTAGCCTTTACTGATTTTGATTTAATACTATATTTTTATTCTTTATCAAATAATCTAAATGGGCATTCATAAACAGTAAGAGATTCTGGTGTGAAAATAAATTTAAACAGAAACAAACAGGATTGCTGCTATAGGGCTGAGGAACACAAACAAATCACTTGGACTTGCAGGAGAGAGAAGGTAAAATGGCTGGAGAGTAACAGAAGCTCCATTCCAAATTTCACTTTTATTGGAATCTGCATATCATTGCAAACTAAGCAGCCATTAGTTGTGAGCCTTAAATGTAAAAAGAAAACCACCTAAGGGCCATTTTCTACAGGAGACTTTACACAGCAAGACTTGCAGTAATACTTGAAAGTAATAACAGAGATGGAATCCAGTGAGTAGCTTTCTGTTACTGATGCGCTTTACACAAGAATTGTTTAGATGCCTTCTCTATTCTTCTTGCAAGACACAATAGCTAGAGGTCTCTGCTATAACCAGTGCAGATCTATAGTTCGGTTCTTTTAGCTATCACCACTGCAGAATTGCTTGGTGCTGGAGGGTCATGCAACAGTACAACTACACTAAAATAGATCTCACTAGCACTTACTGAACAACTTAGAATTCTAAAAAAACCCCCATCTCTTTCAGATTGCTGCACTGCCATAAGTTTTTAATCTCATATGACAGAAATGCCTTATGAATGTATGGTCTTTTAGCCACAACATTTGTACACCAAACAGCAATTTTCCCAGCCTTTGGAACAGTTTTGAAAACCATATTATTGCATTTGTGTCACAAAGAATCAGGTGTCTTCCCTTCTGAAATCAAAAGCTTATCTCAGAACCACAAGAGCGAGAGCAGGAAGATGAACAGGCTCAGATATAACAAAAAGAGGTAATAGACAAATCCAGTAAAGCAAATATATTTTCCTTGCCAAGTATTTTCTGAAATGTGAATCCTTGGGTATAAAAAATATAAGTAGCAATTTTTATGGTCCTGGAAATATATAATAATCATCATGAAAATCATTACAAATGTTGCAAACTGAAGGTACTGGCTACAGTGGTCCCATATTGCTGCTAAAACACAAATCAATACAGCAGAAACCATACTGTTTTTTCCTGAGATAGCAAGTTTACCTGGTCCCTTCAATGAATACCCTTAGAAATATATAACACACATCATGAAAATGTCCTTAAGGAGAGGAATAGGAGAGTAGTTAGATGAAGAACATAGCATAGTAAAAATAGTATTGCCCACAGGCTGGTTTTTTTTATGATCAAGGAAGTATATAAAATTTTAAACATTTGAGAAAATCTTTAGGGCAAACTAATGATTCAAAGAAAGACAGTGGAATTAATGGTGGGAAAGACAGTGGAATTAAAAGAGGTAGGATTAATGGTTAATACACCTGTTCTTTTGGGATTGATGTTATTAACATCCTGTCATATCACAGAGATATCAACAGTTAACACCATTATTCAATTGCTTTTAGCTCTTAAAATGTAAAAGAAATAACATTTCTAAAACTGAAAACCCCCTAGCACTGTAGTCTTTATGACAATGCAATCTGTGGTCTTGCTCAGATGCTAAGAGACATTTTTTGTTCGTTGAGCTGAAAGAAAGCCCTTGTATGGTTCAGGCAACAAAATGTGCACGAAACTAGATGCTGAGGCTTTATGATTCTATCATAGGTTATACAAACAGTATTCCCACATCTCTGTTTCAAGTAAATATCAATACACTGACTAACTCAAGAAGAATTCTATGAAGTTGACATATTTGAAAAATATTCTGAAATAATGAGTACTATAGGTACTATACCTGTGTACAGTTTTTACTTAGCACACACACACACACAAAATAAAACCCTGAGAGTGACATGTCTGCCATTTTCACAAAGAGCAAGGTTTAGACATTTCATACATACAGTCACTTTTCATGAATTTCAAATCTGAAAATTAACTTTAACCTTTCAGTTTCAGGTCAGCAAAAAGTCAGCAAAAGCTCAGTATACTTTTGAAAGGTTTTTAGGTATCCTTGGAACTACAATTTTCCAGTTTTCCCTTTAAAAGCTACAATACAGGGAAAAAGTACACGATTTTATTCTTTTTTTTATCAGAACTCACAAATTGATTCCACCCTCCAATTAGTCACCTCTTCCATAATACTGTCATGTGAGGAATGACACTGCCAAGCTTGCAGAATAAGATAACTTATACAAACTGAAGTCATAGCTCCACTCAACTATTTTACTGAAGGAATCTGCTAAAGAAATTTGAGCTCAACTTCAGGTTCTTACAGCACAGCAAAATGAACAAAATGCTATATTTCATACAAATAGTCTCTGTACTCTTCCCCCCTTCCAAGTTGACTAAAAAACTCCCTACACAGAATTTGCTTTGCTTCAAACAACTTTGAATTTTACAAATGCTTATTAAAATGCAGAATTGTGCATGAAAATTATGGGAGAAGAAAGTGTATAGGTACCAGAATTACTTGTCTGAGATACTGCAACTAACAATTTAACAGAGGATGCTCGTGAAACATTTGAATTATATGTATTCAGCCACTTGGTTTAAAAGAGTATGTCTAATAATACCCTTCATGCATTCTTATTCATCTGATTTGTACAACAAATACGTTTTGCTTCTTTATTTCTTTTCATTTATTTACTTAGAACAATAAAGATGCTACTTATGTTCATATACACTGGTTGATAGCACTGCAATTAATTTCTAGTCTAAGGCAATTGAATCAAGACTAGTTCACACAACAGAACTAACTTATGTCTTCTGGAGGTCACGTGTGTGTAACTGGATCTCTTTCCAGAATAAGATGAAATGTAATATTTGTGGTCTATGCCTGAAAGCTTCTGGACAGTATATGAATTCACTGCAGAAAGCTTGAGGAATTTCAAGCTATTTTCCTGCTCACATCACAGGCTTTCGATGGTTTGTTGCCTTTTGCATTTGTGAAGGAGGTCCACCTGCACACATACTTTTCTCTTCAACAGCCTGAATATGAGTTTTATAACTATGGCCTATGAGCATATAGCTGATAGGATGCTTTGAGTAGTGTCTGTGCATTAGCACTTTCCTATGTTAGTAGCTCTCCCTTTGTTAAGTATTTTGAGACTACAAATTAAGTCCTGTGTCTCATAGCTGGCAAACAAATTCACAAACATTTTGAACTTCTTTTAAATTGCACTTGAACATGTCTGATGTTTGAAAAAGAATTCTTAAAGATTTCTGTATATTTTGTCATTAGTTTCAGAGATGTCTGGACTCTTCTACAAAATTAATACAATATAATTAATACAGTGTTATTCATTCAATAATTTGATTACTTATTCTTGTTTATAATGATAGTTGACTTGATATTTTATGACCACGGAGGCAATTTGTTTTATTACTTTGTTAAAAGCTATTGGATCTTGTAAAAGCTTCAAGAAAATAATAATCATTGAGAGCTGTAATAGAGGAATAAATGAGCACATTTTGTGTTGCCATCGTGTTCATTGCTAGGAATTAAATGAAAGGACAATCACAGATTTTCTTTTGTTACTGCAAGTACCATGCACTAGCATCCTTCCTGTACATGTCTAATCCAAAGTTCTGTTCCAAATAGTCTTTATATGAAGACTTGCAAGCTCATGCTTAATGCTGACTAGCCTCTGTCACTGCCCTTTTCACCTGTATTTGACAACATTTAGATGACCTTGAATTCATTATTTAAGACAGGTATGAGTTTAAAGCAAATATGTGTTTTGCAGACCAAAGTAGTGTTGATATGTTCATCCTGTCTTTTAAAGGCTGTGGAACAACAGCTGCTGTTTTATTCTTCTGCATATACGCCATTGTTTCCAGAGCCAGAAGGGTTATAGTCATCATTTCCTATGACAGCAAAATGTGAATGCAAAGAAGACATGAAGTCACTCTATGTGTGCTATCTGGCATGGAATTTAATCATCTTTATTTGTAGGAATAACAGGATTAAGCCTCAAAACCACATTCAAACATTTAGCTATTAATGATATCGTGTTTTAGCCAATAATAAAAATCCTTATAACAAACACAAGCAAAGATAACATAGGACATGACCTAAGACCTGATCTAGGAGCGGTTACAGATTTACTTACCATTTTGTTCTCTCTGGACTCCAGCAGCAAGCAAATCTGGTTCCCCAAGACTTATATCATTGAGCCTGGTTCCTAGACACTCCATGCAGAGATGTTTGCACCATTCCTCCGCCTCTAGCTCTGGGGGAAAAAAAAAAATAAAAAAAAAATAAAAAGAATTGTTCATGTTAACAATTTTCTCAAAAAAGTGTGAAGCTAAATCAATACCTTCTTACAGACCAGCTTTATGACAATATGCTTCTGTTGAAACATAAGTTATTACCATAAAGTTACTTTGCCTTGATTTATGAACTTCTAAAAGGGTTTATGCTATTAGGAATATTCCATTTTCAAATTTGGGGATAGGAGGCAGAGCTAACAAAAAAGAGAAAAGAGTACTGAGTTTTCAAGGCCTTATATCTCTAGTAGCCCTTCTTGAAAGAAAAATGCAATTTAGAAAAACATTACACATAATATCTGAAATATTCTTTTCTGCTTTTCAGGTGAATCTGAACTGTTAAAGCACTTTCTCTTTCTAAATGTTCTAGACCATTTTTCCAGGAGGAAAGGAAAAAACAGGAATAAAAGAGATCTTCAAACACAAAACATTCTTCTCTGCTGTACCAAATGGCTATGCCTGTCAGATTACTCTGAATAATTAATTTCTTCAGTTCTGCTCACCTTCTTCCAGTCTTAGAGAAATTTGGGCACTAGTTGGAACATTATTATGAAAGTTCAAAACCACCTAGTACTTTCTGATCCTCCATTACATGCCATTGACATACACCTGAGAGCTTCCTATCTGCCGGTTTACTAAGACATAAAGCCCCCAAGGCATAACCGTCTGAGACACTACAACGGTCCTCATCCTATCCACTTCTCAAACAACATTACAATATCTCTGGCACTGATCAAGCAAAAAATCACAGTGTGAAATCACAACTAATAAAAGTCATGCAACTAGGTTGGCTGTCTTTTATTACAGGATAGGCTTCACCTAAGGGAAACTTCATGGAGCAGCTTGGCACCAGGCACACACTGAGCATCCATTGTCACTGTCAGTCTATATCTGATCATCTTAGGAGTGTGTGACTTCAGTCAAGTAGAAATGGCCCTATTAAATTGCCACAGTTCTTTCATTCCTATTTTTGGGGACATCTGGAAAATACTTTTGTGACAATTTCTCCAACATAACGTTGAAATTCGGAGAGAGAGAAAAATACTGCATTAAAGCCCTGAAGCATCTAGTGATGATGACTCACTGTAATTAGTGAAAATTTATATCAAAGAAAAATCTTTCTATGCCTAATTGATACAGTCCTAAAATCCTTGCCTGGTTAGGCATAGGTCTTAAGTGACAGAAACATTTGCTAGACAAGAAGGGGAGACAGGCATGCAGTTCCAGGTCTCTAAAACCCTGTGGATACCTTCCTTCACTCAGGACCCTGAATACTCCAGGAACAGACTGTTTCTGAGTTATTCTGCCTACCACCTGATCAAGTTCCCAGATAGACAGTTCAAATGATAGAGCCTGTTTTGGGACTTTTGAGAGCCAAATGTGGCTGTTGTCCCAGGGACACAAACAATTTAGGGGACTTCTTCAGAGTGCTGAAAGAATAGTGGTTTCCCTTAAACCTTCCTAATTTTTTGTGGTCGTTGTCCCTGGACACAGATCCCCAGAGTTAGTCCTCTCATAACATGCTTAGCTTCTGGTGGTAAAAGACAGAAAATTCTGTCAGTAACATGGAGATGACATTTAACTTTGTGAGAAGAAAATGCTGAGTTAACCGTGTACGGGTCCTTAACACTTCTACATTCTAGAGGTACAGTCTCCTTGATGGAAGTAAGGAGAGAATAGGGATATTTCTGGACATCAACAAAAACTTAGGGCTTTTAAAAAGAGTAAGATGAATTTGTTTAAAAGCCTACCTTCAAAATCCATCTTCTGCTCATGTATGAATAAATTTCCCTCCTTTTTCCCTTCCTCTCCTTCAGCCTTTGTAATTTCTTTGGATTTTGTGAGGTCTGTTGAACCGGAGTCATATCTTATAAATCAGACCTGCCCACGGAGAGGGCTTCATGCCAGCGAGGTTGTAAAAGTGGACCACAAGATGTACTGCCACATTCTGGACACTGAGGGTCAGTGCACCAGCACATGGGTAAGCTAAATCCCTCTCCCAGGAGGTTTTCCACTGAGTCACCCAACATCTGCTTCCAGCAAAGGATAAACTTGGGGGAATTAGTGCAGAAAGGCTGGTAGCTCAAAGGTGACAGCGCAAAAATAGTCCAGTGCTCCCACATTTCCTTCCCTTATCTCTAGCAATACTTTTCCTGACTAAACCAGAACAATATATATGCTGATGGAATGCATAGCTCTGTATAAAGCCCGTAATTTTTCATGGAGTGTGGTCAGCATTTAACATTTTACATATTTTACAAAATCTGCATTTTATTACTTTCTTTGATTATGCCTGCATACAGATTAAAAGGGTACATTTTTGAAATGCAGAATGAGATTGATAGTACACAAACACTAAACTAACCTTTCTAATTTTACCAACATCTAAGGATAAAGGAAAACATATTGGCATTTCCATAAATCCAGCTTAACATCAATACACATTCAAAACCAGGCTCATGTAAAAGCAGCATGTTCTGTTTATATGCACTCTCACACCACATTTCCAATAGGGATTTTTTCTGGAAACAAGCAAAAAACCCCACTGTTCTAGAAAGCTGTTGCTTTGTTTTCATCTTCTCAGTCCACTTGCCTCTCTCTATTACAGGAACATCTAGATCCTGAAAGCTGGGATCTAGAAACTGCCTTTCAGAGTGTTTGGCAGTTTAAGTGGCTGCTTCTTAACTGCCAGACATTGATGATTAGACCCAGATTAGACTTCTCCAACTGCCACAGAGAAGGAATTTATCTTACTTATCTTATTCTTAGCATTATAAGATAATGGCTATATTTTGCACAGCATGGGCTATAACATACGTTGTATTGTCACAAACCTCAAAATTTGTATCTTACAAACATGACTGATTTTAATACTACAGAAAATATAGTTTCAATGAAGAACTGAAATATCTTTCCACAGAACTGTGAGGATTTGTGTCTGCTGTCAGAAGCATCAACATTACCTACAAATGTATTTGGAAGGTCAAGGGTGTGAGGATACTGTGTGAGTTAGTTTTACCTAATGCATCCTGATAGTTATTGCCTACTTGCAAGGGAATGCCTTCAACCTTTTCCTTGACAGATGTGGAATATTCTTTAGAAGCAGGTGAGTTACCTTTCAAAGCCAAAGCGATATTTCTCCTTTCATTATGTGTATCTAAGAAAGCAGTTCAACATTCTTTTGCAAAAGGTCTATAGAGCGCTTTGTGCTTCTGGATAACAAATTAAATATTAGTTACTATTAAAAAAAATTGCTATAATGTATAGTACACAAAGGCATCACTCATAGTAGCAATCTTTAAGAATGACAGCTACCGTGTCACAAAACAGACATACTACTGTTACTTCTTTATTTTGATTATATGCGCATATTGAAAGAGATGAAATATTATAGTGGCACCAAGTCATAAAACACCATCAGCAAAATTTTTCTCTTTAATGCATGTAGATTAGATTTATTGGTGGCAAATGCTGAGTTTTTAGTCCTAAGTGCTACTTGTCATTGAAAAATTTTGTTTCCTTTTAAGATAACGGAATTCTTGGACTGAATGATTAATGGTAAAGCATGCTTTCACAGCTATAAATAAAATCCAAATACTTGCATTTTCATCTTTACTGTTATTCAATTATAAAATGCTGCTGTACAGATGTCATGAGGTGAGCTAAAATACAGAGATGGGAGACCTTAATTAGGCATTGTTTAGTGCATAGGAAATATTACTATTTCCTGGAACAAGTGTGTAAACTTGCTATCTGAAAACAGACACCTTGTTATTGGCAGTATTTTCCTGCATTTTAGCTGATCTTTGAGTCATGCTGAGGTCATTTCTACTTCATTTCCCAGGTAATTAAAATGGTGCTGTACCTACTCCAACCACTGAAGTAGTGTAATGCAAGTACGTAATACCACAGGATGATCAACGGGTTTGTTAATATAATAATGATGATGAAATAATATTAGCAAATGGTGCTAGAAATCTAAATTGGTAATAGTGAAAGATCTCTTCTGCTACTTAGAGTTTAAAATAATTCATGTTACACAACATATTCTAGAGGGAGGGGGTGGTGTGGCAGAGATACATGTACACAGATACATTTCACTTCACTGTCCTTAGACATCCTCCAGATCTTTAAGGCTAGGGGCAGAATTGTTTTCAGACTCTTAACTTAGGGAGCACTTTGTGCGTGGATTAAACCAAATACCTTCTAAATTCTGAAAACTTCACATTCTTTCACATTTACCTCCTGTGTTCACATTGCACAATCCCACCACAAGAAGTTGAGAGCATAGTCTGAGATAAAGCCCCAAAGAGGTGACCACTCCTGCTCAGTTCAGCTTTTGTCTCTGTCAGTAATGTGATTTCCTGCTCTGGAAGCCAGTGCCTCCATTCCAGGAGATCCCTTCCATCACTTGCAGCAGCAAATTATTGCATTCATAAAAAAAATGACTCAATTCATGCAAAACTGCTAAAGTTTAAAAACAAAGATGAGGAAGTTTGTCTCTTCCCCTTCTCATGCAGGCCATATAAAGTGATGTGACCAAGGATTTAAGTTGGAAATAACATGCATGCAATGTTAGAGAGGGACGGCAAATATTGTCCTTGTGCAAATTGAAAACCTCACTTACTTTATGAGCTTTCCCTAATGTCAAACTGTATAAACCTAAAATGTTTGACTCTCCTTCCCTTTACTTCTCTAAGAGGTCCAAATCCAACTGAATATTCTTAGTCTGAATGAAAGTGGAGAATTTTTCCTGTTTGGATTAGTCCTGACAGGACTTAGACCTCATAATCTCTACTAAGAAAGATAGTGCAAAAAAGTGCCAATTTATCTCTTCTAAAAATCACTCAGCCTTAATTAAAAGTTAATAGGAAAAAATATGATAAAATTCTCACAGGACTGATGTGCTATTACACTGTGCCACATACAATATATGCAGCAACACAATATCTTTTTTTTTTTTTTCTCTAGCAAATAACACTACTGCCTGTAGGCATGTAATTTCTTATAAAAATCAGTAATACCTTAAAACCCACTATCCATCAGGATATATATCGTCCTTTGATGATTCAAATATTATGCTATCTTAGAAATATTTAAAATGTTATCTAACGATGTCTTCATTACTTAGGGCACATCACACACTCAAACACAGATACAAATGCAAAGCAACCTTTGCACAGAGGAATATATGGAAAATTACTTTGTGTAATAACATGTACTACTGATTAACATGGAGATGCATGAATTCGGGAAATTTTTGTTAAATGACAACTAGGAAGCAATGAAGGGGATATAAATTCTATTTAATGTATAAGAACAGAAAATTAGTCTCTAGACTGAAACTTGCTTTCAAATTAGTAGGCTGAAATTCTGAAAGAAATTTTTTTATTTAAATGATTTTTTGACTAATTATATTTTAATATATTTTATGAGATATGGTACTTGTATAGAATTTTTGTTTTCTTTTGAGTTTCAACTGATGTTGCCTCCAAGAAATTTTTTTTTTATTTTTTACAACTGTGAGAAGTGCCCTGTTATTACAAAAATCTAAATCATGGAAACAAAAGGACAAAGGAAATGCCATGAAGTACCTTTATTTTTTAAGTATCTTCAGCTATCAAAATGTATGTTTACTTTTGAATATACCATCAGTTTAACGACTTACTTTTCTCTGTACTATTTGAGTATTACAGATTTTTTTTAATAAGGAAATATTGAAGCAGCAGTCAAGCTAAATGAATAGTTACAGAATATGGATACATATAATTCTGTCACTTTAACTGTTGGCATATTTTGCTAATGTACTTTTTTAACTGAGGGAAGATATAGACTAAGTATTGCACTGAGAGAAACTTAACTTTTCATCATTTGTTATTTTCAACTTGTGTTGGCATAAAGAAAGCACAGTTAATTATAACAATTATCAAAAGACATTTATTAGCTATAATAAAATTAAAACTGATATTTCTGCCAAAAATCATCCACACTTCTCTGGAGATGTTGCAAGATATATCACAGAGTTCTGATAATTTGAATTTGTGCATGTACCTGAATTTGCAGATAACCAGCTGTATATCCCTGTTGGTATCGAGGTACATTAAAACTGACATTTTCCTGACAATAACCCCTTCATTTCTGCAAGTCTGATCAAAAGAGTCAGCTTGAATAACAAGCACTCAGCTACTAGACCATTTACTATCTTGCCTACAACATAAACATGTACAATGTTAAGTGAATGCTTTAAAAGGCAGTAACAGTATTTAAAAGGATTTATCATACTGATGTTACTCTCCATTAAACTATTTCCCTAAAATAGACTTTAGTTTTACAGAATATGTAGTCTAACCTATATTGTTGCTCCTTTCCAGTGTAAAATTGTGCTGAAAGAGCACCCTTCAGCCAACATTTCAAAGAAATGTCCTGCAATGCTGACTAGTAGCCCCTAACCAAAGTTAAAGCAGTAGTAAAAAAAGAATGCTGCTTAAGAACGTAGTTTTTGTGCAGAAACAGAACACAGACCAGTTTAAAAAATAGAGAATGTATGGGAAAATGAAGAAAAATAGTTACATCTACAAGAAAATTATTTCCTTTTCTCAACACTAATGCCAATGTAACTATAGGACAATTGTTTAACCACTTTACTTAGTGGTTAGTCCTACATATGCTATTTATTGGATAAATTAGTCCTTGAAGGTAGATTTATAGGTATCCTCACAGCTCATGCATTCCACTTCACGGTGAGGACTAGTGAGTCATTATACCATAAATGTTTATGAGGGATTAGTATGTCCAACAAATCAACAGTGAGCTGATACAGCATCATTACTCAAAAATAGCCCCAGCAAACTTTTGCTCTCAAGTCAAACTTTCTTTCAAGTGCAAAAGAATAACTGTGAAAATCTGCCTGAACATAGAAGAAACATTTACATTTTTTCTGAAGCTAATGGGCCAGTTACAAGAATCTGGCATGAGAATTAGGCAGCTCCCCAGGATTGTCAATCGATACCTGTTTCAACAGCTATTAACATTAAATGACAATGGTATCAAAAGTAAAACAACCTCAGGCAGCTTGTCTGTAGTGAGAACAGACACCAGTCAAATGTCCAAAAAGGGTCTATAACCAGTAATGTAACACACAGAGGATGCTATCACATCAACTTATGCAGCTATCCCATGACTGGCAGTCAGCAATGCATTTTTCTGGCTTTAAACTTCATAGTTTTTCAGAAACATTGGTTTCATTCTTGGAAAAGCTATTGGGCTTTTTTTTTTGTGCATGGGAAATTGAATACCCTCTGTGTAAATATTAGTGTGCCTCTTTTCCATTTTCAGGTGCTTAATTTATAGTCTAGTAAGAGGATCCATACCCAAACAAACCAGTACAAATCCTAAGGTTCATTTTCATTTAACTTCTTTTCCCTTTTTTCATGTTAAAAATAGTCAGTCTCATCTTTGAACCGTTGACAGATAACTACTGTTAGATAAGGTAAATAATTCAGAAAGTGTTCTTTTCCTATACAAAAATCAAGGTGATGATAAGCACAGTTTCAATACATGGAAATAAAAAGTATGTACCATTGCCACTATATGCTTCATTGCTTTTATGCCTTTGACCACATGACTTTCATTCCAGTCATCTGAATAGCTTCTGCATTAAATGAGTAGGAACAGACAATGAGTAACAGACTAGGAGGTCTTTGCAACCTCCCTTTCTTCCTTTCTTTGGCTAAACACGTCTGCCTAGAGCAAGACTTCTAGCTGTGAATATTTAGATTTATTAAACAGCATCCCATTCGGGCTGTGTATGAAAGGCAGTGTTAGTGTTGCCCCTCTCTAATGCTGCAAAAGTGCTAGAAAACCTTTCCTGCATGGGGCCATATGCCACTTTCAAAATAAGAAACCTCTTGAAAGAATAATTTTTCTGTAGTTTTTATTGCGCAAGAAATACAACAATTTCCCCAAACCCTAAATAACCCTAGTGTTGTAAAGATATGAATCCTTGCTATTATTAGAGCTAACAAACATGATTTTATGTCATTGGAAGTGCAAAGAAACTCATTCAAAGCAATTACAGACAATTTCTGACTGAAATGATCTGTAAGATCATAACAGTGTGGTATGTGCTTCACTTGCTTTTCAATTGCATAAAAACTTACTCTCAGGCAGAAGAAAGTATTAGCCAGAGATGACTCAGCTATATTCTTAGTGGATTTTAATGTGATACTACTGAAAGGGAGAAAAAAAATCTTAAAGGCTTGTAGTCTAGTGTTAATATCTAAGGAAATATAATGAGAAATATATTTCTCAAATTTCAGTCTACAGAATTTAAACTCAAGGGGGATTTTTTTTAAATTATGAATTCTTTGCATTCTTACTCTCATTTTACACTTGTATCTTTTATTCTCAGTATTGAATGGGTCCCCACATTTGATGCACGTAACTATTATTTTAATCAGAAAATGCTTTATGAAAATAGACATTCCTTGAATGTCTGTGAAAACAGATGCTTTCCATTCAGGCAAAACCTCCTGCAAATATTAGTCTCCTAAAACAAAACTGCATCTAAGTTATGTCATTTTAGGTTTTGCTATACATCATTGATATCTCTACCAACATGATCTTAAGGAAGAGACACATATGGCTGCTTCTCCATTTTCCTTTTTCAATTCAGTGGGACACTTCTAAGATTCAGCGCAGCAAAACTATGTCGTTTGCTGAACCAGAAAAACAGCAGATAGATCCAATTCCAATTATGTGTAATTTTCCTCCAAAGAAAATCAGAATAAGTCTTGATGAATGCAATCTTACAGAACATACTGAGATTAAATCATTTGAAACTTCAAGAACCCCGCTGAATGATGGCTTAAGGCCATGTTAACTGGAGACTCACTGATGAAAGACCGTTTTATTTCAAATCTTTCATTCTCATTTAAGAGTAAACAACTCATGATGAAAGTACAGAGAATGTTTAAATTTAATATTTTGAACCATACAAAGCAAGAACTCCACAGAAAGGTTGGGATTTACTTTTGTAAATCAGTGGTGCTGACTACAGTGAAAAACCATATCTGAAGATGTAGCTCTAATTTACACATACTGGTGATCAATTGCCCACTTACAGCTTACTTGTGAACTGATTTATAAACACACAAAATACTAGAGGGCAGGGAAAGATGTCCTTTGCTTTATGAATTCATACACTAGTAAAGGCCAGTTTTCTTCTGTGTTCCTTCCTTGGACTCCAGGCAAAAGTCCTCTCTGGGATCTCTTATGACTTAAGCTAAATTCAAATCCAGGTTCTCTGTGGCTGATATTATAAATGGAGAAAAAAAGCTAGAAAACTAACTATAAACAGAAATGGATTATTAACAGTAGGGATGGGAAAACTGATAGCTGTCACTTAAAAAGTAGTTATTTTGCACCGTAACTGCACTCAACAAACAAACAAAAGCACAATATATATGCTGCCATATATTTTTAGTTATTTTCTGCATTGACGGTTTTAAATGAGGAAATAGATGAGCTTGGAAACTCTGGCCTACTCCTAAGCTCCACTGCATTAAAAAATGAACAAGAAAATCCCCAAACCTTGATTTTGTGATACGTGAGAGTAACCAGAGATTTATGGACCTACTATTCATAAACAAATTAATTTGACAGCAGTGTTTTTCCTGTTACAGTGTTACAATGAGATCATAACAGCAGCCAAATCACAATATGCAACCAAAGGTATAATTATGTCTTTTTTTTCTGAGTCAGATAAGGACAGGTAGACACTTACATTTTCACAAGTCCTAAGATAAGACTTCACATAGAATTGCTATAACTTTTAAAAGTAATGAATTTGTTTCCATGCCCCAAACTAGAATATAGTAGATTGAAGCACAAATGAAAGACACTTGTTATGAAAATGATAGTGAAATTTTGGAGTAGTGCTTTAGTCAGCCAGAAAGGAGATAAAAATTTTTTGTTTATATTAGAAAAATTGACATCTTCTTTTACTCCCTTGATTAGATAGCTCATTAAGCCCATGTATAATGTTTGTAAGTACAAAAAATAAAATCTGAATGAAGGTTTTTACATATGCACCACTTAGAGTTATAAATTTGTATTTTTTCTTCAAGACCTCCTTTAAAGACATTATTTATTTCTTCTGAATGCATAATAATCTTCATCAGCATACATACAAATTTTTTTACATGCTGTCATCTATTTGATTCACAAGGGAGACAAAAATTATAGATGCGAAACGTTACAAAATTAAAATTATTTAAAACCTCATAATTCACTGGCTACCACTATTTTCTCAATTTAGTGTGCATGCAGATCCAAGCTGCTCATAAAGTAGTTTGACATAATCACATGCAAAAACATACAGTTCTTTTTCCAGCTTTTTCCTACTTATATTTTCTAGTATTATATGATCATAGATTTTAAAAATAAACCCTTAGAAATTAA
Organism: Psittacus erithacus; assembly: GCA_009867235.2. Taxonomy (NCBI): domain Eukaryota; kingdom Metazoa; phylum Chordata; class Aves; order Psittaciformes; family Psittacidae; genus Psittacus; species Psittacus erithacus. Next base: position 7,847 of record WYDI02038739.1, on the reverse strand, counting down.
GATATTAAGGCCTTTTGCTTAGATTGTTGTCTTCCACTATTAATTTTTATTATACTCATAACTATATTTTAACTAAAATGGCAATTTTTTAATAGGGTATGAATTCAAGGAAATCTCCAGATATCAAGAAATGCATAGCAGGGAATTGCATTTGAATGACTAGCTAATGATGTATGGAATTCTTAGAATTCCACTTCAGTTGGTCCTTAACCACAGTAAACTACATTTTCATCTAAGTCATATTTCTACAGATAATTAATAAACACTTCTCAGCAAAAAGTATAACTGCCAATATTAAATGCCGTATGGAAAGAAAACTAGTTATACTTAGCACACACTCAGGACACACAGAAATTACTGTTTGATGAACACAATACATAGAAGTGACATATCTGAAAAATGCTGATTAGTATTTTGTTGCTGATAAGTAACAGCAGCAAGGACAGCATTTATTAATGAGGGAGTGCTGCTGTATCTAGTGACATATGCTGGAAGAACTGCTTCCTGAACCACATCTGTCACTGACATCGTACTACACTTGGAAAACATTCATGCTGTCACTGGGCAAAAACATTTTGAAATTATATTGGCTTTCTGAGTTTCCTGCTTTAATTCATTTCCCATCACTAGGGACAGAGAATAGAGGAAAGAAATGTCAGACACCAAATTTAATTCACTTCTTGATTTTTAAGCGAAGTGATTGTAAGCTATAGCAAAGTTTAGGCTAACCTCCTTGCACATTCAAGCAAACTTACCCTGGTGAGATGGTTGATGTCTAGAATATAAAGCACAAGTTACACAGTAAGATACTCTGTCATTCTTACTGGATTAATGTTTATAGGAACATACCTAACACAGACCTGACTTTCCTAGATAGGCTGGCTTCATTATCTAGAGAATTGACCATTAACGCATTCAAATGTTCCTTCATTTTATGTTTATTAGCTATATTCATTTTATATGCCCATAGCAAATTCTCTAATTTGATTATTTCAATTTCTAGGTCCAGTCAAAATTATCTGCAACATAACCTAGGCAGAAAAAAACAGCTGTAATACTGACTTCAGGTTTTATTTATGGAATATAAACCTCAGTTACAGGATTGAGCTATATTTTTTTTCCTTGGAATTGAAATGAAATACTAAGCTACTGAGAGAGGTTTGGCCAATGAAGAACTTCTGAAAAAATAGGCAAATTCATACTGTCACTGAGCAAATGCCATTTTAAAATGGAATTGATTGTTTTCAAACAGCAGTTCAAAGAACTCTTTGGGGGACATGTTACAAAGTACTTCCCATTTGCTTAAACAGAGATGATACGTATTAGTGAGCCATTGTTCTTATTTGGAAGATGATTAAATTATTACCGTGCTGACAGACATGGTCCCCTTTTCCACTTCACTAACTCCAAGTTTGCTTAATTTTTCTGTTAGTCAACAGGCCTACTTTTTTTTTCTTAAATTTGGAATTATTTTAAACTATGTCAAATTTAGAAACAAATGATGCTTCATAATAAACCAGCTTATATGGCATCATTAATAGAAAAATAAAACTATTATGTCTGTATTTCAACTGTAGAAAAGCTTGGTTTCAAAAACAAACACAGAACTTGAGATTAGTTTTCAACTTTACCTTACATGATCATAAACGTGCAGATTAACCACTCTTTAACGCTACCCAATAAAGTGATAGTCTCATAACAGTTGCTAATAAGTTTATGGTGCCGCAGTTTTCAAAACCTTCACTGCAAAATTATGTCCGGATACAGATACAGACACAGAAAAACTCAGAAATGTCCTACATTTTCAAAATGTACAGCTTTCCGGAAAGTAAATGGATCTAGATTCCTATCATGTAGAAACAGACCAAGGTTCCTCATAATTCTAATTAAATATGCAGCTTTCACCTCAAAGTAAAGTTCAAATCTTCAGAAGATATCAGTAGACTAGTACATCATACATATTTTACTAAATACGAGGCCTAAGCCCCTAACATTCCAGAACACTACATGAATGCATTGTTACAAAAAAAGCATTAATACAGTTTGGAAGTATTTACATTACTTTAGTGAACAGAATTGTTGATTCTGTCTTCACCACGGCATGTAGAAGAACTGAAATGGGTGACTGGCCAAATTCAGATTCGTCATTCTGAATTAAGGAAAAAAAATGCATCTAATATGAAGCAAGCCAAACCTTGTTTGAAAGAATCTCATGAACTGTCACCCTAGGTTGTCATCAAGATCTGTCAAACAGCACTGCAATTTTTATCCACCAAACACCTGCAAAATTTAAACCTAACATGGTTTTTATTCTGCTTTCCGGAACATTTACAAATTTGTAAAAACTGGACCCAAAGCAAAAATGAAAAGAAGTTCCCAAATAAAAATAAAATTTTCTATATTTGACTGTCTTGAGAGCAGTCCTAAGGAGGACTTGGGGGTGCTAGCTGACGAAAAGCAAAACATGAGCCAGCAGTGTTCACTTGACGCCTAGAAAACCAACCGTATTCTGGGCTGCATCAGAAGAAGCATGACCAGCAGGTCTCGGGAGGTGTTCTCCTCCTCTACTCCACTCTTGTGAGACCCCACCTGGAGTACTGTGTTCAGCTCTGGGGCCCCCAGCACAAGAGGGACATGGAACCGTTGCAGTCAGTCCAGAGAAAGGCCATGAAGATAACCCGGGGGCTGGAGCACCTCTGTTATGGAGAGAGGCTCAGAGCTGGCCTTGTTCAGCCTGGAAAACAGAAGGCTCCAGGAAGACCTTATAACAATTCTTCCAGTACCAAAAGGGGACCTACAAGAAATTTAGAGACAGACTTTTTTACAAGGGCCTGTAATGACAGGACAAGGGGGAATGGCTTTAAACTGACAGAGGGAAGATTTAGATTAGATATTAGGAAGAAGTTCTTTACTGTGAGAGTGGTGAGGCACTGGCACAGGTTGCCTTGAGAAGTTGTGGCTGCCCCATCCCTGGAAGTGTTCAAGACGAGGTTGCATGGGGCTTTGAGCAACCTAGTCTAGTGGAAGGTGTCTGCCCATGGCAGGCGTTGGAACTAGATGATCTTTAAGAACCCTTCCAAACAGAACTATTTTATGATTCTATGATATTTTTATATAAAATTTTAATACCAATTGTAGATGTTTCAGCAGACGGGAGAAAAGTAATATATTTGCCCTAATTAAAATCTTACTTGCCTTTAATATTTTAAATAATAATAATTTGCACATTAATACACCATTTTATGTTTCAAAATCAATTAAAATTGAAAAATAGATTTAAGTATAAGACATCTAAAACCAAAAATGCAACTTACAGTGAAAAGCTGCTCTTAATATTTTTTTCCACTTATTAACTTCAGTTTTAATCTCAGATTACCTGGTAAAGCAGATTTAGTAGCTTAGTTTAGAAGCAGTTGGAATTTCTTAAAACAAAACTTTAAAAGCAGCACTGCTTCAGGGGAGAAACTGGAAAAAGGAAAACTTTTTTTTTGAACTAAAAGGGTCATTTCTCTGTGCAGGTTATGAAAACATTGTATGAATGTACCTGAGCTGCAGTGACAGAAAACATGTTCACATTTTTCTGTTTCAGTGCAATCTCCATATAGAAAAGACTGAATTGCAATCAATGTCATTGATTTGAAGAAGAGCAGTGTACTTTGGGCCACTTTTTAAAACCACACTACTTTAAAACTACATCAAGAAGAGAACTGATTGTGACTGATAAAGCTTTTTTTTGTTTTTAATTAAGCTTCTTTGGATGTCTGAAGCACAATTCACTTCTTGGTCTTAGACTGAATTTCCTTATTTGAAATAAATAGTAAAAAGAGAGATTTAGTGTCAGATCTCCAGAGAATTTATGGCTGAACATCCCAAACTGACAGAGGAACTATTCATACAGTAAAATTAATTCAGGAAAACATTATTCGTTATTTACCAGAGAAAAGGCCAAGTCCTATCTGCTCACGAGAGCAGAGTAGAGGGGCAGGATCACCTCCTTCAACCTGCTGGTCACACTTCTTTTGATGCTGTCTTGGGTTCAGCAGTAGCAGTCCTTTTTCTCCTTCTTAGTAGCTGGTGCAGTGCTGTGTTTCTGTCTTATGGTCTGGGAACAGTGCTGACAACACCCATGTTTTTAGCTACTGCTTAGAATGTTTAGAGTGACCAAGGACTTTCTGAGCCTCATGCTCTGCCAGGGAGGAAGGGAAGCCGGAAGGAAGCAGAGACAGGACACCTGACCGAAACTAGCCAAAGAGGTATTCCATGCCACAGCACATCATGCCCAGGATGTAACAGGCAGTTACCCGGAAGGGCTAAATCTGTGCTTGAGTCAGGCTGGGTATTGGTCGGTGGTGAGTGGTTGTATTCTCTTCCCTTGTTATTTCCTTTATCATTATTATTATTGGTGGTAGCAGCAGCGGTTTGTGTTATACCTTAGTTACTGGCCTGTTCTTATCTCAGCCTATGGGAGTTGTATTCTTTCGATTCTCCTCTCCATCCCTCTGGGAGCTGAGGGAGGAAGGGGTGGGGGGTTAGTGAGTGGGCTGTGTGGCAGGCCTTAAACGATGACAGATGCAAAATACATACTTAAACACACATTTGTAGCAAAAAAATACTTTCTGTGCTCATTTATACATGCTATTTATTCTTCTCAGCTTGTCTTCATTCAGTGACAAAGGTGTTTCAAACGGCTTGAAACAGTTAACCTGCTAAGAGATCCATATGCCTTATATACTCTAAGTAGCCAAATATAATGCAAGCTGAATAGTGACAGAGAATGAAAAATAAACTAGGTGTTTCAGGTTTGGAGCACTAAATTATCATGTTATTCACTGAACTCTCTCTAGGCTCAACCAGCCATACATCATCTGTCAATATTCCAAATTCAATATATAAATTAATGTCACGATTTTTGTGCTGTCACTAAATGGATGCCATTCCCAGGAGAGGTCAGGAACCAACAAAGTAATGTAATTTTGTAGGGTGGTATATAATCACAAATCCCAGGAGATCTGACCTACATTTCAGAAGAATTTCAGCAGAAGTCTTTTTATCTCAGCTGATACCTGGATTCCACTCCAATGTTAGCAAACTTGTGGAGAGCAGATGGGCTATTACATTGGTCCCAAAGGTAAAGGAAGTAGAAATATGCCCAAACACAATAGGTATGAGTTAAGTAATCGTATCTTCTATTAGTTTTACAGAAAGTTTTTAAGTGAGAAAAAACAATGAGAAAAATAAAACAACCTAGAACTCCATCAGCTATGTACTTCCCTATTGGCATATTAGTACTGAGTCAGTAACAGCCCGGTACTTTGCAGAAGAGCAGGCTGAAAGGATTAGGGTTTTGAATGAGTGATAATCAAAATAAATAGATGCGCTTAAAACCCAAGAGCCTTAATACTAGTAGTCCCAACAATAAAAAACAAAAAAAATTGAAGAGACAAAAACAAGTGATACACAGTTACCTTGGATTATCTTAAACTTGCTTATTTGCTAACAGTTCCTTGATGCATCAATATTTCTTCATTTATGTATTTGGTTTACATGGAAAAGTTTTAGTAGGGAAGGGATGCTGCAGAGCTGGTTTCTGTAAGAAAACACCAGAAACTGCCCCACTATTGAATAGAGCCAGTTCCAGCCAGCTCCAAGACAGACCTGCTACTGGCCAAAGCGGAGACCATCAGCAATGCTGAAAGCACTTTTGTGAATAAAAATCTAAGGTATAATTCTACACACCACTGTGTGATAGGGAGGAGAGAGGAAAAATGTGAAAGAAACAGCCCTACAGACACCAAGGTCAGTGAAGAAGAGGGGCAGAGGGGTGATGCTTCAGGCACCAGAGCAGATTCCCCTGCAGCCCATGGTGCAGACCATGGTGAGGCAGGCTGTGTCCACAGCCTGAAGGTCCACAGTGGAGCAGTTACCCATCTGCAGCCCAGGGAGGACCCCACTACCCAGCAGGCAGACATGCCCTGAAGGAACCTGCAGCATGTGAAGAGCCCATGTAGGAGCAGGCTCCTGGCAGGACCTGCAGCACGAGGAGTGGAGCACATGCTGGAGCAGTTTGCTGGGAGAACTTGTGACCCTGCAGGTATCTCACACTGGATAATGAAATTTGATTGGTTACATTTGGCTAAAATGCTAATCAGAGCATCATTTCAAATGCAGCGGCTATTAAGAATTCACTACAATCACCATGATAAAATCAAGGTGATATGCCTAAGAACCTGAACAGCATGTGGAAAAAACCACCTTAATTCTACTGACAATGTTACAAAGTCTCTAAAAAAATCCCAAAGACTTTTATACTGTTGAAAGCAAGTAAGAAGTTGCTTTACTTAGTACAAAATGAACAATACTTACCATGACCTGTTCTGCAAACACCAGAGTGCTTATTAACAGGGGGTTTTAAAAGGTACTTTTAAAATTATAACATTAAATTGCAATAAAATGCTTGCAAACGTCACTGTTTTTGAACCTAACATATTGCTCATAACATGATTCCTGCATGTAAGAATGCATTAAGAAAAAAATCCTGGAGAGGTTTTAGTTTCTGCATTATATAAAATATGCAGCAACTTGAATGAGCAGGTTTTTCTAGGAGGAAGGTGTGGATTTACTCCTGATACAGAATATAGTTCATCTATTCTTGTGATGTATGGAAAACCAACTGTAGAATTTCTCTGATGAATGCTAAGGTATGGCCACAGAATACAAGCATCTAGCTAGATCAGAAATCAGAAAAATTTTCAACTCTCAAATGTTTTAATCTTTGAAGACTTAAATTTAGGGTTTCCCATATTGCAGTTTCTGCACAATTTTACCTTTTCCAATTTCCTCATTGAGAAATCTTACAGCTTTCCTACTCATTTTCACACAGCACCTGTACACGATCCTGGTAGGCTGGAAGCTAACCTTGTTTCCTTGCTGCCTCCCATTTGCCAAAACCATGCAAGTCTCTACAAACAAACAGTAATGCTCCTACGCTCTCAATTCAAATTTAGCGGCTAGCAATTCTACCAAAAGCCCATATGAGATTATCTTCCCAAAATATTTCCTTTTAAATGCTAATTAATTTTTTAGAACTAAGTTTGCATTAAATTAACAACTTAAAAGTGGCTATAAAGAATAGTAAGCAATAGTGTAGTACTTGTTCCATCACTGGCTATGTCCTGGAATGGGGTAATTTTTTCTGCATTCCTTCCATTTGCTAGTTATACATATTACCAATGTGTGTCAGAAAATTATAACAATGTAGTTCAGACATAACCACAGAAAAATGAGGGCCAATAGAAAGGAACCAACTACAAGAAATGAGAGCAAAAATACAAATATTTCTAATTTCTAAATATTAAAGTCAGGATAAAGATGCACATTTTAGGGTAACATGACAAAACTAGGAAATAAAAGTCATTATTAATAAAAAGGGAACTATTTGTCCAGAACAAAAGAATATATATTTGTCCTGGGTTCAGCAGTAGCAGGCATTTTTTCTTCTTCTTAGCAGCTATTGCAGTGCTGTGTTTCTAACTTTCAGTCTGGGAACAGTACTGATAATACCGATGTTTGTAGCTACTCCTTAGAACGTTTACATTAATCAAGGACTTTCTGAGCCTCATGCTCTGCCCTGGGAGGAGGGGAAGCCGGGAGGAAGAAGAGACAGGACGCCTGACCCAAACTGACCAAAGAGGTATTCCATACCATAGCATGTCATGTCCAGGATGTAAACTGGGAGATACTCAGAAGGGCTAGCTCTCTGCTTGGTCGGCAAGTGGTGATTGTATTCTCTTCCCTTGTTATTTCCCTTATCATTGTTATTATTGGTGGTAGTAGCAGCAGTTTGTGTT
>WYDI02038729.1:43827-60283 GCA_009867235.2 Psittacus erithacus | reverse complement strand
CAACAGCTCCATGTCCTTTTTATGTTGAGGACACCAGAACTGCACACAATACTCCAAGTGAGGTCTCCCGAGAGCAGGGTAGAGGGGCAGGATCATGAGATGGTAGCTAGATACTAGCTGTTTACACATCACTCAGTTCACTGCCTAGGCTTGGAGGATTAGCAATATCCTTTCTCAAAGGATATGAAATACATGAGGTCTGTGACCTCTTTTAGCTAGGGCATTCACAGCTCTCTAGATAGAAGACCCACACAATAGTTCTGTCTTTAAAATATTCTCCTTGGCTTCAGTCCAATCCAGCAATTTGTCACCACCAAACCACTGCTTTGCTGCTGCCTCATCACCTGCTATCCAGCCCTGCAACACTACAGCCACTACTCTTCTGATGCCTACTGCTGCTATGTCCCCACTGTAGCCACCCATTGCTCTCCACCTCATGGTGCTCCTCCTCATAGCACCCCTGCAGCACTTCCGTCTGCTGAAGATCTATGGCCTGCAGGGCTGGTTGCTTCCACAAGGAGAAGGCGCTAGAAGTTGGGATTGGAGTTGCCTATTTTACAGTAAAGATAGGCAATCTCTCTATGTGGCACTTCGGAGGTCTCTCTGTTGTTCACAGGTGATTAGATACCAACCCATACATCACAGTTTTATATACATTAAGTGGAAAGTTAATTTGTAGTAAAAAGACTCACACTCAAGACTTTAACTGTCACATCATCTCTCCTTGCTGTCCAGTAGGTCCTTAGAAAGAGTTCCTATGTGTGATTTTGGTCACTTTAACTGAGAAATTTCAAGTGCTTTTCAAGTTTGATGTGGAGGCTGCAGCTTTTGCACTGCCACGTCCCCTTGGCAGCACCTTCTGTCTCCTCGTCCACATGCAAGAACAGGGGGCTGGAAGCACAGCCAAGGGGAGCCATGAGCACCTACCCTGGGTGCGCTCATAGGGAGCTCTAAGGGCACCTCACCATTTCCACAAAGTGGCATGCAGCCTTCTGCATCTCCACTGCCGAATGCCCTTTCCTGGGGTCTCCATCCTCAGGATGCATTCATTTTCTCTTTGAATAATACCAGATAGTCAGGAGCAGAGTGCCAAAGTGCCAGTTAGTGCCCCTTGGCAGGCTCTGGATGACTTGTATTGGAAGAAAAGTGCATTCAAAATGAAGCTGTGGAAGATTATTTACAACAAAGAAATGGTACTCACCACATTTTAAGTTTCTCCTAGCAATAATTGTAACAAACCTTTTCATTTGGCCACTCTTTTACGTACCATGCTGTAAACATAAACACTAGCAGGTAGAAAAGCAGGCATGTGTTACAGTCACAGGAAGAGAACCTGAATTATTTACGAGGGGAAAATTTTTCAGTCTGGGAATCATAGTCAAATGAGGAAAATTAAAAATCTCAACTACTCCATGGTGCAAAGGCTGTAAACCTAAGATCTCCCATCCCAATTTTTTATGTGGCTAAAGGACATCTGTATTCAGCAGATCACAAAAACAATTCATATACAGTTGGATGCAGGTGGCCTTGCTTTTCCTTGCTTTGGCTCCTTTAGCATTAACATATGCTAAATACATGACTTGACACAGAAACTTAACTTACTCTGTGAATTAGCATTCATTGTCTTATTTTTGGCACAAACTGGCTTCCATGTTTCTGCTGCTTCTGTGCAGTATTATTGCACTTTTATCATCTTCTTTTTTGGGCTTACAGAGCTACAAAACCTGCTGGGTGCAATGACTCATCTGCTGTTCTCCTCTTACAGCTGTGTACAGCACATATATATAAAGAAGGGTAAAAGGAATGGGAAAACCAGATAGACAGCATGCTTTTTTGCAGATACATGTATGCTACTATTGCAAAATACAGATACATAGGTACCAATGCTCTTCATTTGTCTCCACTCAAGAAATTTGGTTTAAAGCTGTCTTAGTGCACCCTAAGAAAGAAATAGCAGTGCATTCTTGTGTTGCTAATACAGCAACATGTATGGAAAAGACAGACTTTACATTCTTCCCATAAGACATTTTTTTCATAAGGACAATTCTCTATCACCCCAGTTTACTGGGTTTCACTCCTCCAGAAAAAGCTTTTGCTAGAAAAAATAACCTTGGCCTTCGCATCCCACTCCCAGAACATGGACCTGAGCTCTCCTTCACCTTTAGATATAGAAAGAAGTACGATTGCCCCAGTTTTCAGAGCTGGCTTGCACAGAGGGCCCTGGGTACACACCCACATTCATGTGCTGCAGCTTCCCTTTCTCATGGTAAGCAACTAAAAGAAATTAAATTTGTTTCCCCATTTCTAATATTGCACAGCATCTCTGCACTTACTTTTGTTAATATTTTTCTCAAGCAGATGCACTGAGTCCTTGAAGAAATCAAAAGCTGCCAAACATCAGTATCTTCACTGAAGTGACATAAGTGGGAACAACTTTGTGGGGAGAAAACACAGCCAATTTCTGTTTCTTTTTTGCCTTCTAGACGCTAGACCTGAGGTGGAGATCACAACACTGGTTGCACTCCCTGTAAAACTTAATGAAGAAGTGGACAAATTATGGCAAGGAAGTCCTCCAAGAGCTATTTCCATAAAAGCAACACCACCTCACCTGATAAAAGCTATTTTTCATCTTTTAAAAGTCAAAGGAAGAATTTAAGAAAGTCAGAACTAAAATTTGCATAATGTCCTTCCTTGTGTTCTCTCATACACATACTCAGCCAAGCTCATTTGTACTTATGAGGCAGCTCTGCTTTAAAAATATTACAAAAAATTAATTATGACTGCTAGCTGTTAAATAAAGAGGTGACACTTGGGAGCAATCTGGATTGGATGATAAGCTAAGTTCATTTGAACAATATGCACTTGAATACAGTTAATATAATGTCATTAACCTTGACATCAAGAGTGTAGGTTACTGTTATAGAAGAGTGGCTGTATTTTGGAAATCAATAACCAAATTAAGGATTTAAGGGTCATCATTACCAGGCAGCTAATCATACATTCCTAATGAAGGCTGATCCTGATTCCATCGCTTCATTTGTGCAGAATGTGAAATTAACTATTTCAGTTACCAAGGTCTGAATAAGTAGAAACTCCAACTGCAAGGCAAATATGAGTGAGAATCATAGAATAATAGAATGGTTTGGGTTGGAAAAGACCTTAAGATCATCTAGTTCCAGCCCCCCTGCCATAGGCAGGGGCACCTCACACTAGACCATGCTGCGCAAGGCTCTGTCCAAACTGGCTTTGAGCACTGCCAGGGATGGAGTATTCTTTATAAATGATATATTGCTTTAAACAGTACTTTTTATAGTCAACTACCATTGCCTGGCCTCCCAAGATCATTCAATCCTGTCAGAAATGCAACTTGCATTAAAAATGAAAAAACCCTCCACCAAATATTGTTACTTTGTTCAGATCTTTAGGGAAAAAAAAAATCTGAAAACATGAACCCTGGTTTTGTTTAATTAAATCTCATCATGTTGGGACCTGCCATGTGCCTGGGATACACCAGGTAAAGACAATAGAACCATTTCATTTTAGAAAATACAACAAGAGTAGCTAAAATTAAAACACTTTCAAACATAAAGTAAGAGGCACAGTTTTATCATCAAAGGTGTTTCAATCTTCAGCCTGAGCTGAAGAAATGAAGACTAGTGAAGGAAAGACATGCTGAAGTGGTTTGGCTCATCTATCTACATATCTATGTAGATAGTCCCACCTAGCTCTAAAATTTTAGAACTGTCCATATTTGGTTCCTTGGCTCCAGTCAGTGGGATAACAGACATTCATCATCTTTGTTAGCTGATAATCAATCAGTATTGCCAGTTGTCAGCTATTGCTATGGCTGTGTCTATCTCCCAGCTCGTTTAACCTGAAAGGTTTAGTTGTGAGTCAAACTGCTGTAACTGGCTGGTATTTCTAAAAGACAGAACTTGAGGCCTGCATTGGGGGACCATTAAAAATAGACACACTTGAGGCCAGAACTCCTGAACACTTTCTTCTTCCTGCTAAACCAAGTCTGCAAAGATGCACAACACTTGTAGCTCTGGGATGGAACGGGACTTGGTCTCTGCACAATTCACTGCAGTTGCTGAAAGTTGGCAAATGCCCCTTTTCCAGTGTAACAGGCATTTTAACTTTTATGACGGTATATTTCCCCAGCACTTTTCTTCCCTCCTAAGGGAAAATCTTTGTGACCAGCGTGGACTTTTCTCTGCCAGCTTTGCTTCCTCTCCAATTCATAGCCTTGGAGCTGGTGGTGTGTGCTGGATCTTCCTGGACACCACAGCTCTTCTCTGCAAAGTCTCCCCTGGGAACACTATTCCATGTTTGCACCTCTCTTCTCAAGCAACAGATGAGCCCTAACCCTTCAGTTCTAAAAGTTCAGGGGGCTGAGCCACAGGCACACTGTACTTTTTTCCACCCAAAGGAAGACCCTTCCTGTGCTTCATATCTCCTTCTGGTCCTCCATGAGATTGTCCGGGTGGATAACTACAGCCCTGCTCCCTTGGACCTCCAAAACAACTTGACTTTTTCTTTGGGTTTTTTCCACCAGAGAGAAGCCTTTGCAAGGCTTACAGCTCTCCTGGCATCCCTCTGTTTTGAACAAAATGCCTTTTTTCCCCTGGTAGTCCTTCCCAGCACTCTTCTGCCTTTAACTCTCTGTTTCTGTGCCAGGATAGCTTGCAGGAATGGGGCCTATATGAGGATATAATCGCTTGGGAAAGGAATGTAATTAAAAGGAACATATAAAGCAATTAAAAAAAAAAATCTTCTGAGGACACTCAGCTGGCACAGTGAGAATGCTGCTGACAATAATTGTTCACGTTATTAAGTGCAGACAGGTTGGTGTGAATTCAAAATAAACATGGCAATTAAATAAAAAATCTGTATCAATACAACATTATAACTACAAGATTCAAAAAATGAAAACATGGAGGAAACATAAACATTCTGTCTTTAAAAAAGGCATGGGAAAGACTTACCAGATTAACCAGGCCATTAAAAAAAGAGTTCTAAACTTTTGCATCAACTACAATATAAGGAACCAGATGTAGCACTGATGCAGCTGCCTTGGTTATACATGTATTTAATTCCTGTTTTTCCAGTTAAATCTGCAGCAGAACATATTACATTTGATAATATCAAGTGCATATTGTAAGAAACACTTCACAGCAGAATTGTTACATTTTCTTTCCCTTGTGTTCTTTTGCTTATCATTTCATTTATTAAGTGTTACCCCGCTGACATATTAATGTAAGGTTTTAGGCTTTTCTCACAGTGTATATGCACTTGTTTTGCTGTTTGATTGAAATGTTTGATAGAAATTGTGTCAAACATTAGATAGATTCATGTGAGGTAATGCCTGAACTGATCAGACTTCTTATGAAAGCCAGTACTTAGCTTTATCCAGTGCATCTCTTCTGTGGATGTTAACCAATTAACTTATTCTTATCTGAGAGAAGTAAAAAAGCATTTAGCTCTGTTTGGGAAGTGGAAAACCTAAATAGGGAGATTAAATTACTACCATAAAACCGTAGAAGGAAAGTCTCTCAGAGCTATTATTAGGTATCAGGTGCTTTGTGTTTCTCACCATCAGCTCAAACCTATAGACAAAATGACTTCATCCACTTCAGATAAAATACTTCATAACTCATTCTTTGATCAGGAGAGATCAGAACATATTCTCTGGTCGTTATAAGGCATATTTTTCTCGAACCTGACCAGTTCCTCTTTTAGTAGCTGTTCCTGAACTCCTGTATTTACTCCCATTATACACTCACTGCCCAAACGGTGCGTTCAGACACTGCCAAAGCCAAGTCTCAGCACAAACCAGTTTTATTCTTTTGTCAAAACTATGCTGAGGAGGAGGGAATAGGGGGTGCTTGGATGACAGTGTTGACACTTGAGCTGCTGTGGAAAATCACAAACATGATGCTCTAATAAATAATCCCTGCTGACAGCTTAGAGATCAAAGCTCATTAGCACAGAAGGAAGATGAGCATTTTAATGTCTCTGGATTCCATCCAGTGCAATTAACACCACATACAGCATATTGTTCACCTAAAGCCATAAATCACAGTAACAAGTGTCATATTATACACAGATCCTGAAACCACAAGAATGAAAATGAGGAATGGTTTAGAAAAATTAGGGGATATCACATTTTTTCATATGGCCAATTGAAAACTAAATGTAGTGCTGAAAATACTTGCAAGATGGATGGTCCTCATAAATATGTCTGAAGCACATCATTTACCTGAATAAACTACATTGCTGTAATGCCTGTGAGCCCAACCTACCAGGACAAATAATCAGGAGTAGGGCAGTGGTATTCCCAAAGTGAATATGCAGACTCATTAGCCTGTACAGGACTTGACTTGGTATAAGTTTTGGTAGAACTCTTACTGAAGTGTTTAAAGAGAAAAGTAGTGGCCCTGAAGGTCAAAAGACATCAGAGCCAAATCTGAAACTGAACACACCACTCAGGCGCAGATTAAATAAATCAGAGTATTTCTGAGTATTTCCAGGTGAATTGGACCCCAGGAGGGAGAGTTGTTAGATTGCTGCTACTCTTTAAACTCGCTATCAAAACCACTGTGTTTCATTTGTTTTACTTTAACCATTTGATGCACTGCTGGAGGAGGCACACCTCTTTACAAGTCCTGTGGCCTGTCTGAGATCTTTCCATGCAGACTAGTGGAAAGTAGTAAATGAGAAAGTAGCAAATAATGCAGAGCACTAGTCAGATCACACTGATAGATTTAAATTAAATCTCTTTTTTACGCATTCTCTTCCTTCCTGCTTAAGCCGTTAGGCATGCACACCAAACAGCTGAGAGAGCCATGAGTTTGAGACAGAAATTCCAGATACTCAAATGCTGGACAAGGAAAACGTAGTTCTGATAAATTTTGCAGCCTTAAGCTGAAACATGCCTTTCCAGATTGTATCATCAGTGAAGCGGTACAGTTGCTGTAGTGCCTGTGATAGCATCAGGGAGGTCCAGGGCACCATGAAGGCCAGCGCTACACTCAAGCACACAAGGATGCTCAGGAAGCATTGTGGACCTGTAGCCTCCACCTTATTGGCTGCATCCCAGAGTCCCCATGCCGGCCCTGCAGCAGGTGATATTCTGCAAAGCATTCCATCTGCTGCTCAGACCCATCACTCCACACCTGCCTCTCCCTTCTGCCCAGCTAGGACAAAAGCAGGATTGCAGAATGGCGCATGACCCCACACATACCCCGAGCTATGTCACTCACCCCTGAAAGGGTTCTGATAGCTCACCTGCAAGCAAAGATCAGAAAGTATTCAGAGGCCATCCCAGGACAGCACTGCTGATCCTTAGGGATGAATGGACAGCACGCTCAGAAACACCACTTATGACCCCGTCTGTCAGACTCACCTCTGTCCTGGCCTGGCCTCTCTATCAGACCCAATCCAGGTGAATCTGCTTCCCAGGAGGGTTCATGCAGTTATGCGGATGCTCTCTGGTTGCATGGAAAATTTCTCAATGATCTGGGTTTGGCTGGGTGTGGAGGAGGGCCCAGGTCTCTCTTGGGGAGCTCCTTGATGTAATAGGAAATAGGCTTGGCACTGGCCACGTGCGAAGAGCAGCTCTTTCCACTCTGTAATTACCACTTAGAGCATTGGGCCAGGAGAAGTGGGCTTTTGCTGCCAGTTCCCTCACGTACAGCTCTTGCAGAAAGATGCTATGGAACCATGTCCACTGCCAGCTGGGTGCCCGCCCGCACCTCAGCCGTGGAAGGAGTTTGCTCCAAGAAGAGCCCCACTGCCTGCCTCTCAGCTGGAGGGTGGCCAGTGGACAGCAGGCTGCCCCCTGCACCTTGCTAGCTATGGGGTTGGGATCCATTTAATTTGCTCTTTTTCTGCCCCATGACCTTGCATTCCTGTCCGCAGGAGCTGGGGTCTGACAGGAGGATTGGGACATGTCCGTTCCCCATGCCTCCTATGTGAATGCTAGTGGTTAAAGATAAGGATTATAACCCCTTGGGAGACAGGGATTATCCAGATCCTCCTTCTAAGGGGGGCTGCAGCTCACATCCTGTCCAAGGAAGAACCTGGTACCATCAGCATGGAGTCAGGCCTGGCATTTCTGCCGTCATAGGAGACCATTACCCATCATGAACATGAAAGTCTCCACGTTCTGTGGACAAAGGAACTGAACATAGCCCTGAAATAGGCGCTGCGGGGCCAAAGGGTGGCAGAGAATCAGGTGTCCCCCTTTGCGTACCATGTCCTGATGGTTTGCTCTGTCCTGATCCCTGATTGACATACAAAGCTTTCTGGATCAATGCTTAAAGACAGAAATCTCTCCTTAAGTAGGAATTCTAAGTGCCTCACTTAGGTGGTCTATACGTTCCTGCCAGATACCTCTTTCTTTAGTCACTGCCTGTTTTAGCTATCTGCTTTGTGTGTTGCAATCTCTGTCTTGCCCTTAGGCACCAGCAAAAGTAAAATAATAACCAGGTTATATGTCAACAACTGGTTGGAAACAAACATATTCCTAACACATCATTATTTCTTGTCAGGTGGGGAAGAGAGGCCTATAGAAGGGCAGCAGCAGTGAGCCTCACACATCTCCCCTTTTTTTCATGTTCCACAGGTATGCATCCAGTTAGGAACAGGAAATGCATAGCAGAGTAAGGGGTGGCAAAAATTCGACCTTTGTGCGTGTTCTGAATGGGTCTTTTCACCACTTCTTTTACATTTCAACATACTACCCAAAGCACTCAATTACATGTCTAAATTTCCTTAACTTGTCAACAGAAATTTAAGCAATTGGCTCTTCTCCTAAAAGGGTACGGCTGAAGTGAGAGCAGAGCAAGATTCTTACCATAGTTTTCTAATCAAGTGTTCTCTGTGGGCACATATTCCCACTCCTACCATAAGTGTCTCTGAGAAAAAACATACTGCTGCCTCCTTCTCCATAGTCATCAATTTTTCCAACCCCTACAAGCAGCATTATTAAGATAAAAGAAATCAGTTTCCCACAGATATGCTTCTCGTTTGATTCTCATGCAAAAATAGTTTTAAATTAGCCAAGCAAGTATGTATCACAGGGAACACAAAAAGGCTCCTGGCCATAGCTGGTGGGTAAATTACTCTGCATATGCAGAGGGTACTCATCATGGGACTGGTAGGGTGCTGTCAGTCATGGCATCAAAGTGCCTCCCAGTCTTCACACCACTGTGGTTAACGAAGCATTTTCTGAAGCCACTGGCATACTGTGAACGATGTGGTTAGCCTTTGGCCACTTCTCTTTGACTCTCCCGCCTAGGTGGCCACATAATTTACTATTGCAGGTCCAATGATCAAATGATCAAGTGTGGACAGCCTGTGGCACAAGTCCAGCACAAAGGTTTGGTCATATATCATGCTACAATGTGCAGACCTTATAGCATCTCTCACAGCTTAAAAATTACAGGAGATGATGCACTTGTCTTGGTGTATTTCTGGAAGCTGAATAAACCTGGACAGCTGCAGCTGAACAAATGACTCCTTTGGATTAAGTAGGAGGTTGTGGACACAGTCCCCACAATGCCTTCTGCTTCCCTCCTTTACCTTCCGATCCTCTTCTCACCAGGAACCCACAGTCACCCTTTTGCATTAGCTACCATTGCCTTCAGGTAAGCAACCTGTTCTCCCTGTCAGTAATACTAGTATACTAGGGGCAGCAGATTGCCCAAGCTTATGGAAATCCATGTAGAAGAAACCACAAGATTTCTTATTTGATCCACATGCCTGAATCTGCTATGGCATTTCTGCGGGCACCTAAAATGAAGCCAAGGGAAAAGGTCAGCCTGCCTTAACCTGTTTGCTGCCTTCAAGAGCCTCTCAGCAACCCTGAAGTTTTGCCCAAAGCAACTCAAAACCGCCTTGCACATTGTCAGACTCATTCTGTGGGGCTCACAACAGTTATCTGGCAAAAACAAACAAACCCAAGACATTTCCAACAACAAATTAAACAAAATAAAACAAGTACCAACAATCAAAGCTGCATGGATTCTGTGGGCAAAACCCATAACAATTTATTGGCTGTTTACATTCCTTTAGAACACTCACCACTTAACTCCACAGATGTGTTTTGATGGCAGCATTCTGAGCAGCAGCCAAGCAAGGATAAACACAGAGAGTTGATGCTTGCAGGGGAGACACAAGAAATGGAGGAAGGAAAGAAAGCCCTCTCCCCCACCCCTCCCACCCCCCAGAGAAAAGCCAAAGGATTTTACATTGAGATCAGGAGATCTGGTGAGGAAGGTATTTAGAAACAAGTGTGTGGTGGCTGAGCATTTGGAATGAGTTTTCTGAAGGGGCTCAGGACATGCAAGGCATGCCCATCCAGCAGGGCAGGCAGAAGTGGGCTCTGCCGTCCAAGTTGACCCAACACGAAGCTACAGGCCAGTGCTACAAGGCTGTGATAGCACGGCAGTGTGCTCATGCTGAGAGTCAGCTGTGAGGAGAGCACTCAGCCCACATCAAAGCCGGTTTTGTCTGTGCCTGTATGTAAAGGCCTGGCTAAAATAACTTGGCTATGCTGGGCCACAGCTTTCCAAAGAGTTCACATAGAAACTTCTCCAAGAGTGGTGGTTGTAGAGAGGCTGCCTCTGCGCTTAAGAACCTGAAGATTGCACACTGCTAATGTCAGCTCATCTGGGCTTACCACCTTACTTAGGCGCAGACCTTACCCTGCTTGAGAAATAGGGAAAACTTGCTGAAGTTGAGCAGCTTTTTGAGGAAAAAAAGATTTTTAAAGACACTTGTCTAAGTAGCACCCAAATATGTCTGAGATGTCCAAAAGTAAGATATGGTATCTATATGCAGGTTTGCTATCTGAAAATATCCACTATTATCACAGAATAGCTAGATAAAGATATTGAGAACCCAAAAGCTAGGATGCTGGGTAAGTAGCCTAAATTTCAGAAGGTTCAAGAGCCCAGTAAATTCCACTGAGATTGATAGCATTATTATTTGACTATGACTGTACATAGTACAAACTCCAGTAAGGAGACAGACACAGAAAAGGTAAGATTACACTGGCTTTCAATGGGAAAGCTGATAAAGTACATTTTCCTCACTCAGTATTTGATGTTAATTGCTACCGTGTCTACCCATTACTCACACCTTCTCCATATCATCCTTGTGTTTGCCATGCTAAAGCACATAGTGTTATTCAAATAATCCAAATGCTGAACCACAAGCTGCTTGCATTTTGTTGGCAAGCTTCAGAAGGAAAAGATACTATATTCTATGTATATATGGGAGGTACTTCATAGCTTATCCTTTTGAGTAGGGGAGAACAGGGAACAATCTCTACCTTTCAGTAACAACTCGCACACTTTTATTTGGTTGCATTTAAGCCTTTCAGCCCTTATCTATGAGAAGTAATGATATTCCTTACATTACTGAATTGTTGCAGGCTGAAATACACTACACAGTGAAGTGCTCTCATAATGTTGTAAAACGCTAATCGCAAATACCCAGATATGCAGCTGGTTACCAAGCTACATAAGTTAAAGTCACCAACCTTGCTTACAAAGCCTACTTATCTGATTATTATAATCTGATGAAAATGCAATTTAATCCCAAAATATTTTGCCCCAGGATATTTTAAAATCAGTGACCGATGTTATCTAGAGACCACATACAACTCCTGGTGGCTGGTAGGAAGTTGTCCATGTGATTAGGGTACAGCTATGGAGCAGATGGGGTGCATGCCGCTCAGTGAAATGCTGTTGATGGGGGTTTATAGTTGCTATAGTCTAAGGTGTAAATTCAGCGCTTGTCCCACCACTTCTGGAGTTTGCTTTTCTTAAAACTTCCTGTCTTGGCAATGGCCCTGGTACCACCTCTTCCCCCTGCCCAGGAAATGGCTGGTATTCAGCTCGCTTGCTGGCAGCTGAGTGTGAAGGCTTTGGTTAGATGCCCCAAATGCCTTGACCATCCTCCTTTTCTTGACACCAGAATGGGAATGTACCTATGTTTTTTCACATTAGCATCATTACAGATGAGTTTAATCTTGCTGGTTTATCCCCTCTCTAGCTACATATCAGTTCAGAATACAGTGTCTGAAAAAAAAGCCCAATATTTCCATGGTCCTCATCACAGTACCTCAAGCGTAAACAGGTAGTGTGCAAGGTCGGAGGAACATACTCATAGCCCATATATTTAAATGCCTGTGTTTGCCAGCCTTTCCTCCCTGGCCTCCCTTGACAGGCGGTGCAGACAAAGCGTCTCCCCCAGCAGGCAAGTCAGAGCATACAACTGAGGCTCCTCTCTGAGTCACCCCAAAGAAGTTACTTTTGTCCACTGACTCCAAAAGGAGAGGGAGACTCATTTCCTAACATAGGCACCCCAGTTCACTGTCTCAACCTTGGCAGTGTTACTGTCCTCCATCTTCCCTGGGTATTTTCTTTTTTCATTTCTCAATGGAAAAAAGAATAATGAACGGATCACAGGCATTACGAGCAATTGAACTAAACCCAGACTAGAGAAAATATACTGTTGCCACATTGGCTTAATGGAGAAACAGGCCCTGGCCAGGAATGTGTGACAACAATGTCTGAATCTGAAAGATGGACTGGGATGATACACGGTGGAACCAACCTTCCCAGCTTCTAATGAATCCAGCTACATGTATAGACCCATAAGCAAATGTTCCCTATATGGGAGAAAACTGGTTGCCTTCCAGCGCATCCTCAACTCTATGTAAACCAGGAGGAGAGCGACTAAAGTAAGATCCAAATGAGATACAGAGAGTTCTTTCATCCAGTTTTAAATATATGAATGCATAAATCAATGTGCATGTTTGTGTGTCTGGCTCCAATTAATAAGCACCCATCCTGTGCCTCAGGCCTCCTGACAAGCATCAGAATTAATAATTTAATACATGGAAGGATGATAATCTTGTGGTTAAGTAATTTGAAAGTTGGTTTCAGTTCTTGGCTCTGCCATAGATTTCCTGTGTGACCGTGGGCAAGTCACTTAATCTCCTTGGCCAAGTACCTCAAAGGTACGCAGGTTGCCTGATCCCACCACGTAGGCGCCACTGATATCTTCAGAAAAACATTGCTCAGCTGTTACTTCAGTCAGGAGGTGTCTGATTTCTGTCAGTAGGCACAAACAGGGGCTGCTGACGTCACCCTCCTAGCTAAGGAACCAGTCTGAGGCCTTATTCAAGTTCAGACTCCTGGGTCCCCACCAAGTCATGGCTGAGAAAACTCAGCGCAGGGGACCCTGAGTGGAGGCTCAGAGAATGTGCCTGCCTAGCTAAGTAAAAATAAGCATTTTTGGCCAGGGAAAGCACTGCCTTTTTGCAAGGACTTTGGCTCCTGACAGTCCTTTCTCAGCTGGAATGTTTTTTCCAATCCATCACTTACCTGGACTACTAATTCAATACCGACATTCAATTAGGTAGCACGGAATTACAGTATGGGGGAAATCAGAGAAAGGACAGTGGGGAGGGAAAGGACCATGCAGGGAAGGTAATACTTTCCTTAGCCTGGGCCACGGCTGTGTGCCCCATGGGAGAGAGCAGCCATGTCCTCTGGCAGTGCCAGCCTCCCCATGGCAGCCCAGCAGAGCCCAAAGGCTGCATCTTTTCACTCACTGTCTCTTCTGCTATTAGGGCCTGTTGCCCTTCCTTTCTCCTGGTGCTGCTGACTTTCCAAGCAGGAAAGCTGATGTTCCTCATCCATACTAAAGTCATTGGGGACAACAGCAACAGTCCTGTCAGTGCCCTGCTGAGTCCCTCAGGGAGCTAGAGCTGTGATCTGAAACTCTCCAGGGCAATTAAACAAAGCAAAACACACTTGTCCTTGTGACAGATTTGGGGTACATTTACCAACTGGGCAATAAGAAAAATCCTATATTCCCCCCCCCCTTTCCAGTTACTGCATTGAGGGTGGTATGTGGGGCAGCTTGACATTCAGTGGTTAGAGTTTTGCACAGAGCCCCCTGCCCATCCTTCCAGAAGGATCTGGGGACCTGAGAGCACCGAGTAAATCCCAGAGGCTATACAAAAGGGATAGCTATAGGGAGACACCTCCACATTTTGCTTTTACTTTCCCATATTTCTTTGAAGGAAGAGAGATGCTTTTAGACTGTTGGGAGTTTTAGACTTTGAGGACTGGATTTAAATAAGTCAACTAAGTTGTTCAAGTCTTTAGCATATGTGCGATGCTCAGCCAGTTGTACTTCATCCAAAGAAAGAACAAGGAGAAAAATTTTGCATGGCAGGATAGAAGTAAACAGAAAATACAACATTGAAATGAATGCAGTGGTTTAAGAAATTCTTCCAGCTAAAAACGCACTCTGTTAGCTGATTTGAGACATTGCAAACCAATCAAAGTCGCACAGAAAATTAGATTTTCCATACGTGCTTTAATGCTTTCCATAACAATGTTTAGCTGCTAAATCTCATGAATCATACATGAGAAAAGAGAAAATCTCTGAGCGCAACTGAAAAGCACTGAGCCACAAAGATATGGAGATTTTGAGCTGGTGAAAGTTGTTCCTCGAGGTCAGTGTCCTTGTGGATGTGCAGAGCTGTCTCTGGTGCATGTGCTGTGCAGCTTCACCAAGGAGGAAGCAGGCCCCAGTGCTTATTTCTCCTGCTGAAACTATAGAGCTCTCTTCTGGGCTCTTCTGCTGGCATAGCTCCGTAAGTGAGCCTGCTGCTGCCTGAGAGCAAGATTTCCCAGCATGGGGGATGCAGACCTTTCCCAGGAAAGCTGTGCCCCTCCCTGCCTGTACGAACAGATGCCAAACCAGCCCCATTCTCTCCCAGTAGCAATTACAACTCAGTGCTTCAGTCTTGTCTTGTTCTCTGTTGTGCAGCCATAGCCTCTCCCTTCATACAAAACTGTAGACAGGGAGGCACAGCAGAATTACACAGCAAATCTCAGCTCTACCTGGGAGGGCTAAGGCTTCCCCAACCCTGCAGGTCAGGCTCTGTGAGATTTTGGCTGGGATCACCACTCCCTTAGCTCTTAGCTAGATTTAATCAAGCTGGAATGAAAGCCAGCTCTACTGAGTTCAGTGCAATGTTAAATAGACTAAGATTTGACAAATGAACTCCCCTAACACACATTACTGGAGGGAAGTTAGTTCAGGGTATCTCCTATCCCTCCATATTGCTGAGGAGTAGAGTATGCCAGAAATTTAGCAATTTCTTTGTGGCTTTTAAAGTTAATATGGCAAGTGCTTGGAGTGCACAGATTGGGACATTACTGTAACCAGCCAAAAAAAAAAAAAAGAATGCAGAAAATACATAAAAAAAAGCACAACATTTAGAAAATAAACATTTTGGAGAGAAAAACAATTCCTCTGTACGTCTGCTGTAGGCATCCTCTAGCAGCAGTCTTCCCAGCCCAAGTCTGCACTATGATCAGATAGGCAGCACCTGCCACAAATGCCTCCAGGTGGGACCAGGTTTTGTGTTGGCCTTCTAGGGAGGCCTTTTTGATGGATAATATGAAGAAAAGAATATAAAACATGTGCTGTTGAACTCTTTTTCCCTTCAGCCAAATCATTACAAAGGTTGATCTTTCTGACAGGTGATCTAGCTCGTGGGGATTGACTAAGTAAATTGTGGATGTAGGTTTAGCCAAGAAATGAATGTACCTGTAGGTGGAACGCTGACCACAAAATGCAGTGGTAGCTTCTGTGGTAGCTCTGAGACTACTCTGGGATGAAGTTCGTTTTTTTTCCTCTTATTGTCTAGTAGAAAGCAACAGTTTTTGAAATCACACATTATTGTTTAAAAAAAGAGTATATAGCTGCTGCTCTTCATGATGTGGTTTACAGGCACATAAGCACAAAACACGTCGCGAGCTTAGTCATTATTACACCTAATGATAAGCATTTAGGACTAGTTTATTAACATTTGGCAGTCATCAGCTTGCAAGTAACTTTCATATGTCAGTTCCAGAAAATTACTTTTTGATGCTAAATGGGCACAAATATTAGCATCTATAATTGAAGGAATTTTTCCCAAACCTCTTCAGTCTGCATATATCACTTGTTTTCACTTTTTTTATGTGATTACTTTCAGTTTCTTGTTGAGCACATACTTGATAAAGGAAATTACTGTAGGCTTCCTGTTATGAGCCAAAGGAAATAAAAAACCCGAACAGATGGATACCTTAATGGGTATCTTCATAAAACCACATAATGATTTTTCATGTGACCTTAACCAAGTGTGCATCTGCATTATCTAGATCCTGCTTGCAGTTATACTACAGAGAATCTGGGTGACTGCATATTTGATATTCAGAGCAGCCCCGCAGAGAAGGACTCGAGGGTGTTGGTCAATGAGAAAGTGAACATGAGCTGGCTTCAGTGTGTGCTCACATCCCAGAAAGCCAACCGTATCCTGGGCTGCATCAAAAGGAGCGTGACCAGCAGGTCGAAGGAGGTGATCCTGCCCCTC
>WYDI02038729.1:0-43567 GCA_009867235.2 Psittacus erithacus | reverse complement strand
GGCTGTTCAGCCTGGAGAAGAGAAGGCTGCGTGGAGACCTCATAGCAGCCTTCCAGTATCTGAAGGGGGCCTATAGGACTGCTGGGGAGGGACTTTTCATGAGGGACTGTAGGGAAAGCTCAAGGGGAAGCTCAGGTTAGATAGAAAGAAGAAATTCTTTTCTATGAGGGTGGTGAGGCACTGGAACAGGTTGCCCAGAGAAGTGGTAAATGTTCCATTCCTGGCAGCGTTCAAGGCCAGAGCCTTGGGTGACCTGGTTTAGTGTGAGGTGTTCCTGCCCATGGCAGGAGCTTTGAAGCTAAGTGATCTTAAGGTCCTTTCCAACCCAAACTATTCTGTGATTCTGTGATAGAGCTACTGTTTAATCCCTTTACCCAGTTCCTTAGCAGACTGGACAAACAAATAATTTACAGGTCCTGTCAGTATGTCTCATAAGAGATCAGGATCAGGAACTAGAGACAAGAGGCAGGGTACTGAGAAAGAGGGTCAGATGCCAGCCATAGGCAATTCAGTAACTAACTGGTCAACAAAATATCCTGAATGGCCCCTTAATAAAAATTGTTGTCCCTGTGAGCACATGGCTAATCACACTGTTGTGATTAGCCATACAGGCCCTCACACTGTTGTGATAGCCATACAGGCCAGCTGAAGAGCCTGCACTGCCATCCAGGGCTGGCTGCGTCCTTGTGAACAGAACTCCTGCCCAAACCTTGCAGCCCTCTTTGAGAATGAGGCATGTGATAGATGTTGGTACCAATAGTGGCAGCTTTTGTTCATTCATTTATTGTAAACAGATCTAGCAAGTTTGCTGAACAGGTCTGCAGAATTTGCTGAGAGTTGGCTGTCTTGAGACACGCTCTTCTTTCTTTCCCATCTGTTGTTCTTTCACCTGTTGCTCTTTCAAAGCCTCCTGCTCAGTTGAATCTATAGACAATAATAATAATAATAAAAAAAACCCCAAACTAAAAAGCCCAACTAACAGTCACCTGGGCAGATATTATTTTCACGGATCCACTCTCAATCTGCCATGCTGTGCCACTGTTACATGTGAGGCACAATGATGCTATTACCATATGTACATTTTACTTGATTTCAAAACCACATGGATTTTTAAGGCTCTCTATGGCCAATCTGCCAAATTTAGCTGCTTCACTACATTAGTTGTTTGAATTCCTTGAATTGTTCCTGGCATTGGTATAGGAAATATCACTGGCAATGGCAGAGCATGGCAAGGCAGGTGACCCATGGGCCATGCAGGAAGCAGAGCGGCTGGGGACAGCCGCAGCCCTGGGCATCAGGCACCTCGCTAGGAACAGGGACTAGACAGGGATGGGATGGAGGTGGAACGGGACATGGACCTGCAGGTAAGCCTGGCTCAGCAGGGCCCAAGTCAGGCCAGACCTTCAGAAAACTGGAGACCAGCCCTGCTGCAGCACTGCTGGGGCAAGGGCTGTCGTGGTCC
Organism: Psittacus erithacus; assembly: GCA_009867235.2. Lineage (NCBI taxonomy): Eukaryota > Metazoa > Chordata > Aves > Psittaciformes > Psittacidae > Psittacus > Psittacus erithacus. The sequence continues at coordinate 42,105 of WYDI02038729.1, read as the reverse complement.
TTTTATCTCTCCTTTACCAATGTGTTCATGGAGCATCTGCTCACGGGATGAGGAGCTGAAAAAGGATATAAGTTGTTTTTTTCATATTTATCCCAAGAAATCAGCAGAGAACACTAGCCTGATGAAAAATTAAGTTAGTAGACCAGGAATATAGAAACTAGAAACCACACTTGTTTTCTTGAAATAAACACAAAGGGAAATGCTTCAAATACTGATCATATATTTGTGATTTTATAAAAGGATCTTTCATATGCAAGGGTTTACATTGTAGTTTTACAAACGTGCTTTCTGGTGAGATTTTGTGCATCCTGTGTTTAATTGCATTTTTAAAGGTCATAAATGGAATTGACTTCCTTTGAGTTTTGATTTTGCAAATTAATTCTCAATAGACATCATAGCTTCTGGCATAACATCAGTATTATTGTAGTTTACATGCAATTATTCTCACAGTAGGTTCTAGTTAATTAATTCCTGAGAAGCTAACACTGTCAAAACCGCTTTGATTTTAATGATATCATTAGAAATAATCTTTTTACTTCTCTGTTTGTTATTTCACAGAACTAACTCCTTAACTTCACTTGTCCTGAGTTTGATCTGTGTTAGGGTTGTACAAATTCAATTTCTCTTGAGCAAACATCCCACAGGATTTTACTTGCAGTATAATAATGTTCAAGTATTTCACTGGTGATTAAGTTTTCCAGCATTTCAAGATCTCACTGCAAAAAGCTGCATGTAGGGAGTAAATATCCCTTGACAAAAATACCCTGTCATCCAATGTAAATCCAGATTTATGTATTTCCCCCCCCCCCAACAATGCTGTATGTTCGAATAAATGTTGGCATCACACAGTCTATTAGTTAGATTATGAAATTAGATGAGAAATTGCGTGTTAGTCACCAGGTAACACACAAAACATACATTTTTGTTTAACTTTCAAAGCACGTCTTCAAATCCTTTAAGATATCCACGACTCTGATGCCAAGTCTTTCTAAATCACTGGGATATATTCTTGATCCTCCAAATCTGATTCACAGCATTAGGGAGAAGACTATGCAGGGCTTGACAGAAGTAAAAGTCATGCTGGTTTTGCTTCTTTCTTGTATCAGCACTGTCTGGGAAAACGAGTGCTTGCAAAATCTCTTGAATACATGGCTAGTCCTTAAGGGACTTTGCTTTGCTTCAGAGGCTGAGTAGAGATGTTATTCTTTGCTGATGGCTTTATATTACCAGTGTCACAGTTCCTAGTTCAGTTTTATTTTTGAGAAAAGGAGGAAAAGGGGAGTGGGGGTGTGAAAAGAGAGGAGGAAAAGGGGAGTGGGGGTGTGAAAAGAGAGAAAGAAAATGCAAGAAAACAAGAAAGCAATAAAGCAACCAAACAAGCAAGACAAATAAAGACGGGGTAAGTATTTTTGACATGGAAATACTCGTTCTAGTTTATGCTTGCTGGAGGTCTGAGCACAGGGAGAGCTCTGGCCAGAACCCACCAGGTTATCACATCACAGCAAGAATATTCTGGAAGAAGCAAGGTAGAGAAATAAACTGTGTTAACTAAATTCATGCCCTTCAAGATCCTGTGTTCCTAACAGGGAGAAGGCTTTTAGCTTGCTCAGTAGGGATTAAAAAGGAGCAAGTTAGCAGTCATGCTGTTTCTATATAAAAATTCCCATTGTCCTACATCCTGGAATCAATAAACCCCAAAGCAGTGAGTTATTGTGCTGTATACCAACATATAGTTACTAACAGTGAAAATTTATGCTGTCTTCTAGGTGCTTTTATTAGTAAATGTTTGGCTCAGCCTTCGGGGTTTGAATTACTGATTCCTTCCTTGGGTAAAAAGAATTATTTTCCCCTCATTTGTCCTGTACCGCTGTCTAAATCATCATGCCTGCAACATCACAGAGAAGTCAGTGCCAGTTAATGATAGAAAACTCTGCTGAGCAGAACCCAGTGGAGTCATTCTGCTCTTTCTTGGCTCTGGGAGCACAAAGTTTAAACTGTCTGTGTAAAAACTGCCACAAAAACTGCAAAGCTCATCTCTGGCTTTAATTGTTTGTTTGTTTTACTTAAGGTATTATTTTTGTCAGATTCTGCCACAGTCCTAATGCATGCTTTAACCTACTTGTAGAAGGCTCATCCATAGAAACACACCCACTTCCTATAAACCCTTTTGTATCAGTTCATCATGTACTGTTAGTGAAGATCAAATCATGAATCTTGGGATTTGATGCCAGAAGAGACATTACCCTGGCCTCAGCATATTTTCAGAGGCTGACAGTGGTACTGCAGTGCTCTGACAGGCCAGGCACTGTGGCACTTTATGGAGAGGCATCTCCTTGAGCTATAGGCTGATCCATAGGGAGCCTTCTGTGCATTATAGCATTCTGTCAGAATACAATTAAATTAAGATTGGTAATCAACTGCTTCAGACTGCTGTTATAGAGGAGTCTGACTGAGGCATATGTCTCAACATCTGTAGATAAAAATCTCAAGAGAGAACGATATATGATTTCATGACTATTATTTGCTAAATATGGATTCACAATACAAATAGCAGTTTAATGATGAGGTATAAGAGGTGGATCAGCAAAAACCTCACCACACACAGCTTTGCCTTACAGCCCTGTGCGCATCCCCATCCCACTTTGAATCACAGATACAGGTAAGTTAAGTTAGTAGTAGGAGCTGAGTTTTGCAGAACCTACCGTAATCCTGAAGATTTTGAATGGGAAACTAAAAAACCCAATCTGCTGCTAGTACCAGCCCTGGGACCCAGACACCTCTGCTGCGAAGTGGTTGCAAGGGGCTGTGGTGTGGTTGGGGATGCATCAGCTGAAAACCTGTCCTGGGAGAATTGCCGTCCAGAAACAGTCTAATGAGTGGTTTGCATACAGCAGCCCTGGTGTGGACACTGCGAGGTTTTAGAAGTGTGGAAACGCCTTTTGGTTCCATCAGTAGAAATCAGCCACTGTGTTCCATGAGTGCTACCATGCTGCAGGTGCTGCAGAGTGGCTGCTTACAGGGAGCTGCCTGGACAGGATAAATCCCCTGAGCTGAATGCCTCTGAGAACTTTGTGCTTTCATATCTTTCTCCCTGTGAGAATCAGAAATGAACATCACCATTCAGCTAACCTGGCTATTGGCATGGGGGCCCAAGCTGCCAACACCATGTGCTCCCAAAGCCTGCTCACTTCAGGGCTTGCCAGTGAGGGGAATGCTGCCTGCTCAGCTCAGCTGCCAGCTGTTGAAATCCTCCCCACTCACATGATGTAGGCCTTAATCCCAGAAAATATTTGCTTCTCTCCTTTAACTGGGATGCAAGGAAAATTCAGTATCTTGTGCTGAATGCATCATTTCTGAGGTCAGGGTGCCATCCCCATGGCTAGCCAGAGGCTTGGTGCTTTGAGGACAACCACACCACTTGCCTGAGTGCCCTCCACTGCCCTGGGGCCACACCAGCGTGGTATTTTCCAATGACTTAAACTCTGGCCTGAAGCCAGTTAAGTCCTCTGTGTTCTGTCCATCCCCGCTGACTATGACATATGCCCACCCAGAGCTGTGTGCCCACTTGGAACACCAGTGAGGGTATGAATTTGCCTGGGAGCAGCCAGTGGAGAAGAGGTGCGCTGGTGCTGGATGATCTCAATGCCAGAGTAACACTTTGCTGTGCGCTGCTTTCAGCAGGTGTCAAGTATGGAGGTGACATATGTAAGTAGCTGCACCATGACAGCCGTCTAGAGGAGATGATCCTGAGTCAGTATCTTTGTGTTCTCTGTTTAGATTTGCCTTTTTACCAGTGGCTGATACGTCTGCTGTCTTCTATGGGAGAGAAAGAAACAATTTTGTACCTTTCAGTGAAGCAGACACTGGCTGTGACAACACACTAGGGGCCAAAATCATCAAGTTTTAAAGAGACGGTTATACTCCTTAAATATATAAATATAGACCAGTAAAATTCACTCATCAGTGTGCACTGGGGGTTGCCTGTTTAAGTTACCAGCTAAATCATGAGTTTTCTAAGCGTTTGGAAAATCAAAATTGGTGTAATTTCCAGTGTCATCCATATTAATCAATAGAATATACCAGAGTCAAGATCAATTAAAGTGAAGAAAACAATTTTCATGTGTCTTTCCATTACACCCTTTTGAGCAAACTTGGGTAATTGGCACCTAGGTAAAAGAAAAACATGTTAGCCTGTCAAGAAAAGACAAGACAGTGCTACTTCTGTTTGAGGTGTGGACATTATTTGCCATTCATGTGGACTTTGATGCTTTCTGTTCTTTCTTCTGTTTCTGCAAATAAGAATAATGTTAAAATGAGAAAGCACAAAGAATTAGTGGTAGAAAAGATAAAGAAAAATGTATCATCTCTGGAAATAACGGAGAGGGGCAATCTTCTCTTGGAAGACCCCACTGTTCTGTGCAGGAGTCAGGTGGCTTCTGTATAGTGTCAATGCCCTAACACTGTGAAAAGATTCTGCTGGATAACCTGTGTAAGGATGGAGCATATACAAGTGCTAGAAGTTACTGAAATTTATACTGCTGCCAAAGGAATATCCTTTGCTCATATTGTCGTAACCTGAAAGATAAGCCATTTCTATGATGTATTTATGTAAACAAAATCTTCAAACAATAGCATTTGGAACTATTTCAAGACCTTTCCAGGAACGTATTTGGGTATTACCTGATGTCTGTTATTTTAATTCCAATACGAAATGTAGGTTAATGCAAAGTAAGGCAGATCAGTACTGGAAGGTCTGGTCTTCAGGCAGATATGTAATATTTAAAGGTGTATTTTTTATCATCTTCAGTAGCCAGATGCTTGGAAGTCTGGAAACAAAGTCTCCCAATCAAAACCAAGCTGTTCTTGGAGGGGTAGAAATAGTGAACATTTTCTTCTGCAGGTTTATGTTTTGTGCCCCATTCTTCCTCTGTTATTGCACGATCTCAGATTCTGTTTCCGGCAATGCTATGTGCTCAGACCACCTCCAACCAATACTTGCCCCATGTTGTCCAGCCCCCAGATAAGGCAGGAGCAAGGCAAGCTGGACCTGGCTTTGTGGTGTTTGCTGGTTGGGCACCTGGCACATCAAACAGAACAGGTAAGACCAGTGATCATGTTGCAGTCACCTTCTGCACAAATTCCTAATTGAAATCTCTACCTTTGATGCAGACTATGATGTTCTTCAGTATAAGAGCTGCTGAGTTTGTCTGCCATCTCCCAACAGGTCTGAAATCATTAGCAGAGAATTGGCAGACAGAGACTCAAACCCTTATTCCTCTCAGAGGTCAAGATAAAAATACAAAACATATCTAATCAGAGTAGTGACCATCTCCTCCTCCCCAGGACTAAGCCTGCTCCAATTGAGTAGGCAGCCTTTCAGGTGCAGGGCTCAAGGAAAACTCTCATTGACTCTTCTTATCAGGTATGTCTGAAGACAAATGAAACCAAGTTCTGCAATATGGCCATCAGCTTCAACAACTTCTTATGTCCCACATTTTGTGCATTTTAGGGCCTGTATGTGACCCTCAGAGGCAGGCAGTATCTCAGTTATACCTGAAGTCACCTCTTGAAATTATTACTCTCCTGATTCTCTCCCTCATTCTACTGTGAGAGGAGTAAGTGAGCTGCTCTGTGGGGTTTAGTTGACACCTGGGGCTAAACAATGACAGGTATCTACTGGAGCAGAAAATATTAGACCAAAAATACTCTGCTTGGTTAACTCTTGCTTCCAAAAATGTTGAAAAGCTCTCAGGGCATGCTCTGTCACTGATGTTCGAAAACCTTTCTATCTATATCACCAATAATCAAAGCAAAGGGTAAGCTATCCTTACCACACAAAAGCTCTTTAACTCCAGCAAAATTCACAAGAAGGCTGGGCAGGAATACACAGGACTTCATCCCATCCACACCTTTACTGTCACAGACTACCACATGACTGTAATGAAATTAGAAAGCTCCAATTCAAAAGACAGTTATTATATTCTGAGTAACATTAATACATTTATTTGATTGTAATTTACTTTTCATTCTTAAAAAGGACAAAGCATGGTCCTGCTCTACTCATTTGAAAAAAAAAAAAAAAAAAAGATAAAAAGTAACTAAAAAACCAGCTCAATATTCATCAGTATCAAATAATAGTAATACCAATTTTCCTGAAATATAAGGAAACAACAAATATGCCTATCTATATAAACTTTAATTAAGAACCTTGCGTTTTAAAGCAGATGATACATTAGTTAGTTTTCCTTGACAACAATTTGAAACTGAAGGTCCCAGTCAAGTTTGCAGAATTATGTGAAGCAGAAAAATCTTCAACTATCTGATCAGTATGTGAAACCTACCTCATCTGTGTTGCTGATTTAAAAAAAGAAGTGGCTTTCCTTCCCAGGTCATTTCCATGCTGAAACTGAACAGTTTTACTTTTTACACCATGTAGTAGAAAAGTAAAAGGCAATCATGCATTTGGCAAAAGATTTAGTTGTGGTTGTAGATTATATAAAAATGAGTCACACTGCAAAAGAACCAAACCAAATGAAACACAATAAATCACTTTTTTTTTTTTGTACAGAAGGCTTACAGCGTATTAGTTTCTTACGTATGAAGACAGCTCATTGCTCTTTCAAATAATTATACAATTTATGAAACTCAGTAGTGTTTGACACTTTGACATTCCTCTATAGGGAAGTTATCACTTTCATCTATTTAAAAAATTTTCATCTTGTAACAAATAGTTAAAATTAAACTAAAACAGTATTATTGATATTTCTTAATGAAGACTCTACACTTTTACATGTAAATATATAGTACAAAATTATACAAATTAAAGAAGAGGGTGTAAATTATTAATAGACCTATTCTTGCTTCATGTAAATATTATTACGGACCTCTACAGCATCAGTTCTAAAAAGATAAAATCTATTTCTAAGTAGCTAGCAAGGTTGTGCTAATAAAATATGATTCAAAGCTTATAATTCTTGAAGCATCAGACATTGCACTATTACTTGAGCCAGCTGATTCAATATCACCATGTTTCTTCAACATTCACACTCAAACTAAATCCCAGCACACCATGGAAAATGAAAGGAATGTGCATTTCTTTAACAACTTAAAAAAATTCAAAGAAACCAATGAAAAATCCAACACTGAAACACTCTAGACACAGTCAGAACAAAAACATTCGCTATCTCTAAGAGTTCCCATTTTGCAAAGGCCATAGTAAACATTTAACTTCGACTAACAGTTCGGATCTGACTTTCATGTACTAAGACACAGTTGGATCATTCAGTACTTTATCAAATAGGGAAACGGTCTCAGAACTTTAAAACTCTTATTTACAACACTATGAACATTAGAATAATATCAAGTGAAAAAGCACATTATTCTCCCAAATGTCTGCCTTCATTAAAGGAAGGTAACACCTGGTGTTTGCAGCATAAAAATGTAAATACAATTTTTTTCTTTTTACTGTGCTACTCTTTTTTTGCCATTTATTGTATATCTTTCTCTTTTTTTTATATTTTAAATCTTTTCACTTTAAAAAATAACATACGTTTCCTATCATTTCATGGTCCACTTGGTTGATCTTAACATGGATTCCATCTCCAAACTTCTAAGCATTATATTGCTACGTCAATAATACTAGTAATAATATTAAATCAAAACCAATACATTGCGCTGCTTCCCTGAAAGCTGACATCTGACTCCTAAAATCAGCAATAATGACCATAATGGAATTTTTCAACAGGCTTGCATTAAGAAAAGAATATGGTAAACCCTGTGTCAGTGAAGCACATGTAAATTCCTTTAAGCTGAACATGCTATGCACGTCTTGGGTCTTCCGAACATATTTAAAATAAAAAATTCCTTGTCACTGACTTTTATTTCATTCTTCAAATTCTGTCCAACAGCCTCAAGAAATACAGCTCTAAAAAAATGAAATGTTTTTGCTTTGACTGTCTCTCTAAAAACCAGTAATCCCAATAAATGATGATGGGGCCATTCAAAAATATGTAGTACACAAAACATATAGGATAGTACAGACAGACGTAGTACTCTTACATTTATCACATACAATCAACATTTCAATCTCTATTATATTTCACAATTTGTTAAAGCACCTACGTATGGTGATTTTACTTTCACTGTACAGCCTATGTTATTGGGTTTTAACGTTGTAACTTGCCCCATTTGACCAAATCATGCAACTGTCACAGATCAGCATAAGTGTTTTATAAGGCATATTGGAACAAGTTAAAAAGATTTCTTAGCCTTTCAAAAGTTGATTTACTTCATGAAGGAGTTCCTGGATGCCTCAGTCCTCTTAAAATTCATAGGAAATTGGTAGGGTAATTTATTTTAAAGTGTAATTTATTTGGCTTAGGTTGGTGCCACAGGAATCAAAAAGTCACAGTCCTCATCTTCAAAGGGAGTCCTTTGTGTTAGGCGGAGGACAAGGTTAATCCAGCTACATTCAGAATCCCGAGCAGGCGAGGACACCCAGGGTAGGCACCACCAGGACCAGGAGCAGAGTTGGTACTCCAGCAGCGGCACCTGCACATTGAACAGATAACATGGTGTTGGTCTTACTTCAGCATTACTTGGTGGAGGAACAACCCTGGATGGGAGAAGAACGCAAGGTTTGAAGACTGGAAAACCAGCTGGCGTATCTCAGCACAGCCTCTACCTGCATGGATAATTTGGAATAGACAAAGAGGATTGCTAGAGTACAGTGGAGGACTTGCTCTTTTGTCCTGCAAGAGCTGTTTATGCAACATGTTTAAACAAGCCCCAAGGCCATTGAGAACACACCAGTGTATTTTGATTTTGCTGGTCCAAAAAGCCAGGAGGTTATACAGGAGGAGGTAAAAGGTCAAAATAAATATTTAAACATGTGAAAACAAAATTAATGGAGTCTTTGAAATGTGATGGAGCAAAGAGACACCTTTGAAAATGTTAATGTTCATATGACCAGCAATAATCTGAGAGATGTCTAAGAGCTTGGTCCGTTTGTTTACCTACCATATTACAAAGTCCAGATGGCAGACTTCTAGCAGCGTAGCATTTACATCTGCTAAAGTCACAAAGGTCTTAAACCAATATTTTAAGACAAAAAATATTAATCAACTGCTTACCAAGTTTACACAACTCTTTCTGGCAAACAGACATAAGGATTGCTATTATGTTAAATGGCTTGTGTTGCCATGGTCCAGCTCCCTGTTTAGAAGCATCTATATGAGAAAATAACACAGACGAACTGTGTCTGGATGTTGGTCTTGGAGACTGGCCAAAGGAGCTGGAGAACAGGCTATTCTTTTCCCCCAGACAGGGCTTGTCTAGGTCAGGATGGTAGTGTGTAGGTGGGCAGCATGGGACCCAGCTTACTGCTCGTCTTGCTGTAGAACCCAGGCTAAGAACAGAACTGCTTCTATTTAGTGCTGACAACCCCGAGGAGCTACTGGAACCATCCCACCAGACACCTCTCCAGCAAATGCTCTTCTGAATGAAAGAGAAACATACTGAAAATGCAACACACTAACCAAACGGCACAGATTTCAGCAGCAGCAGATCTGAAAGGCAGTGTCTCCTAACACATGATTTAACTTCTATGCAGAACTCATCAGGGATATATTCAGAAGACAGCCTCCAAGACAGAGACAACTATTCCCTGTCCTGTTTCTACCACAGAAAGTGAAAATAAAACATTTTTACATGCTCCTGCTTTCTCACCAGGGAGAAAGTCCACGACATCAGCCACGAAGCCAGAATTTTAGAGCTTTTCACAGAATTTATTTTTTATTTCAGCCATATTCCTCTTATTCTCCCCCTTCTTTCTAGGTCCACCACCTTACTCCTACTGACTCTGGTCCTTGCTCAAATCAAGTGCCTGCGTTGCTCCACTCTTTGCCCTGTCTCCCACACTAAGCTCCACTCCTTTTCTCTTGCTTCTCATTGTCTCTGCTTCCATTCCCACCTTTTCCCCTGCTGCTGTAGGGATGCTTTCTGAAGTCAAGATTTCTTCCTAAGTTCTTTCTAATATCCAAGCACTTGAAGAAACAAGGCAAGAGACCTACCAATCCTTCTTCATTAGCTCCATTAAGCTGTAAAAAGTACACTTCTGTGAACAGTACATTTTTCCATAGGAAGCAGTATATCCACCTCAGTGAAAGACAAAATTAAGGAAAATATTGGATGATTGCTATTATACATATCCATAAACAGAGGAATTTGATGCTTACATAAACAGGAATGTATGCTCAAATATTTTGTCATACATAACAACTGCACATATTGGCAACTGTGAAAGCATGCGGGTGTGTTTATCTTTACTTTTTAGTGATTTATAAAACATGTTAATATTTTCTGTGGTCTCTACCCCTAAATATCAAAGTAGTGGTTCTAAGTCAATGAATAATAGCCATAGGAAAAAAAACAACCCAAGGAGATTTCATAATTAAGAATACCTACAAAAAATATATACTGCCTTTGTCAGACCAGGATAATGCAGTTGGAAAAGCATAACTAAATTCATATTTTGAATGCCTCTAATGAAGGAAAACATGAAAAAAAGTTCGCTGAGTGAAGCTGAGTGATGAGCAAGTATGAGGACATTTCTATTTGCATATAACTATTCTACAAAGAGAACGGCATAATAAATCTCCTGAGATGTGCTTGCTAGCTCCAGAATTAGTAGTTAGCAATTCAGCCCTTTACAGCAGCTCCTTGCAAGGTTTAGGCACTGTTGCAGATATATGTATAACAGCTTTCTGCAGTGAAGCAAATCCTACCTTTAGACAGCACATTAACAGAACATTAGGAGGATAAATGAACCTTAAATATATGATCTCTTCTTTTTTCTTGTTAGATTACCCACCTTCTTGTTAGATTACCATGTCAGGAACCGTACTTTACTGGAAACACCATTCTGTTGTGCATGACAGCCAGTACACTCCTGCAGCTCATAAATGGAAATTAATGTAAGTTCTGCCTGAGTACAGACTACAAGATTAAATTCTGTGCAGTGATCTGTCAGTTTTAACAATCTTTAAAAACTAGAGAAATGCCAGATAAAGACTTAATGAATATGTAAAAGTAAACATGTGGACATAAATTAGAACAGAAGAATTATTAAGACCCTGAAGTCTGGCCAGGTATGAGATGGATATATTTAGCACTTAAAGATTCATTCTTTCTTCAACCAGCATCTTGTGCATTCATGTGCATGCAATTGCAAACTGCAGTCATAAAAGTCAAGGCCGAAACCAAATCAGTATGACATGACCTAACTACCACTCAAACACACCACAAGTAAACTTCATATCAAGAGTTCTCATTTCTTTCAAATAAACAATGAAATACATCTTAGAGTTGGTTGTTTTGTTTTTTACGACAGCCCCAAGCAAAAGCTGTGAAACCTTGCAGTATTCCCATGGAGACCTTAACTACTGTCTGCTGTAGAGTTCCTGTAGTTTTTAAGCCTAGGACTAAACTATCTGTAGAAAAATATACCCAGAATATAGCTTGAAATAAAATGCCATTTGTATGGGATGCAATCAGTTAACCTAACTTTTTGTCTCCTCAGCAGCCTCTCTCACAAGTGGTAAATAAAGAGAACAACTGCTGGATGGGTTTTCCTTCACCAAGATCTTTACATATCACAGGAATTCCTGGTGAAGTCCCTCTAATCTACAGCTTTCTATTTGTATTTTAAATTCTGTGTTGCCACCTCAATCACGTAAAGCCTGGGATGAAATCTTTTACTTCTGAATGGATATCCTAGGTTTTACTGACCTCTTGAACAGTATGCAACAGTCTTCCAATTATACTCAAAAGAAATGAAATCAATTCAATGTCTAAAAGAAACAGGCATTAAAACAGTTCAGACTTTGATGTATTTCCCAAGCCTTTGCAACAATTTCTTACATCATTATTTTCTTTAAATACTACTTATCTTTGAGATATGACATTTTTGGCCCTTTTCCTAACATCATAATGTTTTTATACTGGATTTAAAAAGAAAAAATAATCTAGAGGCCTGTTTAGAAATCTTATTTTCATCAGATCCGTGAACCAGGAAATTAGTTACTGGTCATCTGTGAAGCTGTCTTACTTGAATAACTTCTCTTTTTCAGTGGAAGAGAGTTTTCCTTGCCAACATACATAAACTACAAGCTATTCCTCTGCTAATCATGAACTGATCCTATTCTGATAAAACTCTTTCTCTGCTTTTCTTGTCAGAAAAGATAGTTCAACACTTAATTTGTATTAAATTGCATCAGTTTTCTTACTTTCCAGGTACTGAACAGCAAGGGGGATATCTACATGACTGTTCTAGTTTGACGAGGAGTGTGTTTTTAAAGTGAGTATCTCAGCAGTCCCCTTTATTTGGGTTTATTTTTCACTATAGAGCATACAGTGGGGTGCTGAGTCCTCAATGCTGCTGTTTCCCTTTACAGCCGCTCCTCTTGTGCAGCACAAATTGTTCAGGAAGATGCAGACTAGCTATTGGCATGATACAGTCACTGCAATTACACATTGCATGATACAAGTACATACATTTCATAGGAAGAAGGAAAAAAGTTTTTCTTACTAAGACTGGTACCTTATGAGAGAGATAAAGGATTTAAGTTTGTAAAGTAAATTTTGTTAGAAAATGAGTCTTTGTGTCTGTTTTGCAAAATAGATTCTTTTTTTTCTGGAAGAATGGGCAAACTCCTACATATTTTCCCAGAAATAATATTCTCCTTTTGGTCCAGGATCCAAGGACTGATCTTTCATCAAGGCTGTCTGTTTTTATACCTCTCTCTTTTACTTTAAGAAAGGTAAATGCAAAGTCTTCTCATACTTTCTTTCTCTTGTTTCTAAGCTTGTCCACTTCTCTGGGAACAAAAATAGGCTACCTGAATAAAAAAAAAGAGATTTTTGCCTGTTCCATTTGTTTGTTTATTTAGCATCTATTAGGCTTCATTAATATTTGTTTTCTGCGTGTTCTCATATTTACCCACATAAGAAATAAAAGCAGGAAGGGAGGAAATGTAATTTCTTCAGGTTAAACTAAACTGTATTAAAGAAGTGGGTGGGTTTGTAGTTCTGTCAACTGGCTTCAGAAAAGAAATTCCATTTATCCTAGCTGGAAACATTGTCTTCATGAAAGACTACTGCAAAAGAAATAGGTAGTATCAGCTGACATGATTCAAATTCTGCTATCCTTATTCATGATAAATGGAAAATAACAGAACTAATTAGAATATGCTTATCTTGCATCACTGGCATCATTGTTAAGTCATGGGTCCAACTTTCCCTTGTCTAGGAATACCTTTGTTTGGGCATGAGGAAATTTTCCTCTTGTCTGTGTGCCATGCACCTTTCAAGAAGGGCGTTATGGAGTAATTTGCAACCTTGTGAATTACTGTTTTGCAGCAGAGTAGATGTAAGAGATGCAAATAATGCTGCCTATGCATCTGCCCTTGCTTTGCACCATGTTAAGGTTTGCTGTGCATCTGCGGAACAGCTTTAAAACTATTATAAGGAAATAAGACAGAATATTAAAAACATATTTGAAGCGCTGCTGATGGTCTGGGTGGTTTGTCCACCCCAGGGTGTTCATCTCTCTTCTCCTCCTTGAAAATCCATTGCCAGAGCCAAGTAAACTGGTTTGTTCCCACAATGGCACCTGCTGTATTGGCAGTGTGGTCAGGCAGCAATGGGTTTCTCCCATTGACTCTGGCCTTGCTACAGAACTGCACTGCCAAAATGAACAGGTGCCTTGGATTCTGAGGAAAATAAGACAGTTTTCAGTTGGCGGGGTTATTATTTAACTCTCAATAAATGTAGATTATTTCTCAGATACCTCTTCCCCTTCGCACATATTAATGTTCATTACAGATTCATTAGCATGGACAGTTATATAGAAGACCACAGGTAATACTTTTGAAATGCATTCTGTTAAAGCAGTGTACTCAAGATATAATAGCAAGAACACCTTTGGAGGTCCTCCTGTGACCCAGGCAACAGTTGCAGTTGTACTTCACATGAACCTTGTGAGTTTCAGGCTCACTTATATTTTACAGTGAAAGTAAAATATATGGCACTAGTCTTTAAAGGCAAGAAAATCGAAGTCCTTCAAGTATTTTGAAAAATGGACAGAGCATTTCAGTATGTAACAAGATGCACCATTTAATATATACAGACAGCAAAATTTCAAGTATTTGGTATGGTCATTGGCACTTTAAATGCAAGTTCAAGCTATTAAATATGTGATTTTATTTGCTCTTTTTATCTGTAGCATCAAATAAATCTACTTGTATGTGAGTAAAAGCCTGCCAAATAATCACAATACAAACTGTACTGCTCACAGGAGTATAACATGCCTGGTTGTGTCTGGTTGTACCTCTGGGGCTGTCTAGTCTGCCCTCCCACTCACATCAGGACAGTCGCCAACACTGGATGTCATCAGCCGCAGCATTGTGTAGTTGAGTCCCAGGAATCTCAACAGATGAAAACCTCACACAGCCTCTGAGTAACCTGCTCCAGTGCTGTACTACCCTCTGAGGATGTTATTCCTAATGTTCGGCCTGAATTTCTCAGATTGCAGTTTCTGGCCACTGCCTTATATTGTATCATCTGCCATTACCAAGGCTTCGGATTCATCATCTTCGTAACTGCTCTTTCTACAGTTATGTGCTTCTGTTAGCTCGTCCCTCTGCACCACGCCAAACCTTCGTGTTTATTAAAGGAACTAAACTCTGTGCTACTCCCTTAATACTATACTAAGGAGCTGTGCACATTCCTTACTACCAAAGAGTGTTTCTGAAGTTCCCTGGACTTTGCCACTGAAGTAACTAGAAAGCTATCACTGCTGCCTTTGTCAGAGAATCACTGGGTTTTGTTCTCTTAAGAGAGGTTTCATCAAAAGGTGTGTTATAGCAGACGTCAAAGCTAGGTCTTCTGAATCACTCTCCTTGCTAAGGAGTCTGGCTAGGTTAGATGTATAAAACTGAGAGGTGTGAGTACACCACCACTCCACGCATCCGTGTAAGTAAGAGAGATTGTTAACCACTAAACTGAAAAATACCGTAAGGATTTGAATAAGGCAGTTTCACGACTTGCTACTGAAAATTAAAACACATCAGAATTGTTATGAGTAGAAACTATTTCCTTCTTCATGTCTAGATTATTAAGGGGAAAAAAATTAATGAGCTGTGTCTTCCAAAGATTACTTTAAATCACTCTAAACACTACTTGGTTGGCTTTGATTCCTCAAAGCAATTAAAAATACTGTATAAATATAGTTCAATAGCTAAATGTCTTACCAAGAGGTGTAAACAGAATATGCATTTGTATTAAATTAGATCATTAAACATCAAAGGAATTACACTCTTAAAGCAAAGTACTAATCTTGGCATTCACTCTATGAGCTATGTGAGTTTTTCTGCAATGTTGTTTTTCGCTCTGTTGGTACATTTAAGCATAAAAGAATTAAATAAATATCTTCTGGATTTTTTCCATCTTCTTCTAATGGTAGAGCACAATGTATATAAAATACCAAGCATTTTGTTTCATAAAAGGGAAGGAGTATGGTGTGCCTATGTTGGTGTAATAAAAACCTTGAAAGTACCCGTGTGATATATCTCAATGACTGGACAAATTAATGAAGAAGTATAGTTCAGCCAAAATGAACTTGAATGTCAGACCTTTAATTCATTGATGAATGAATGGTCCTACTGAAACAGTGGAAATGAAAAGCTTGCTGAATACTAAAAGAGTTATTTCTGACTGCACAGTTCACTGGCATTTCTTCTTCTTCCCCTTAAACATTTTAAAAGTCAGTCACTGTCTGGTAGGTAACATCCAAACTGTTGCATACAGAAAAGAAAGTACTTAAGGGTCAAGGAAGAAGGACTAATCCTTTGCTCATCAAGCAAATATTGCTCAGGCATTTCTTAGTAGCTTCCTGAAGCTGGGAGTGTAGGGCCAGCTCCAGTGAGGACTGTGGTCTGTAACAGATGCATGGAAAGGAAAAAAAAAAACCAAACCAGCGGTGTTCAGAATATGACTTTCCTCCTAGATTCTTTCTCACTTGTGTCAAAGTTGCTCCTGAGCTACTTTGTAGCTTCTGTTCAGTTTGAAGGCACCGCAGTTCTCATGCCTTCACATGACTGTGCAATAGCCATCAGTGGGGATCTTGCAAGCAGTTCCGAAGCTCACACAAACATGCAGGTGGAATGCCAGACTGAAGATGAAAGCAGGAGGAAGGTACATGGTCCCTTTTAAGGCAGAGGACATTTTTTCCGACGTATAGCAGCTGTGGATTCCTGTCTTGTCAGTATTCTCTGATAACAAGTAACCTATACTGCTCTTGTCTTCTGTAATATTGTTCTCTTAAACCTCTCCTGTGCTCTAAATCCATGTATACACACATCCAATTTGTAGCTATAAAGCCTGTCAACCACTACAGCACAGCTTAGTTATGAGCCATATGGCTAAAAGTGAAATTTTGTTGTATTCACACTTTGCATGTATCCAGGCTTTCCCTTATAAATAAACATATATGACAAAATAGCATCAGGATCATCATAGGATAATGCCAACTAAGAAAATGTAACTAGATATGAAAACACTTCTGCAGTCTGTCCTACTGTTGAGTTTGAGTACATGAAAGAGAAGAAATTAAAATTAAGGAGAATATGGCTTTTCAAGCAAGTGCTTGTTTTAGCACTAAATATATTGTAATGTGTGGAATTGTCAAACCTGTGGTACTGGAAGGAAGCAGTACAAATAAATTAGAACTGTGATGAAATGAAATGTGATGATGAAGGAAAATCAAGAGAAATACCAGAGAAATGAATATGTCGTTTTAGGCAGATTTATGCACCAGGTTGGAGGGTATTCTGAGTATTTTCTACTTAACTTATGAGCCACGAGACACAGAAAATGGATTGTGAACAATGCGGTTCTGTTAGAGAAAAGCTCTTTTGAAATATATTTCCATGTATTTTTAGTTTAGAAGCTTTTTGCTACGT
This sequence comes from Psittacus erithacus, assembly GCA_009867235.2. Lineage (NCBI taxonomy): Eukaryota > Metazoa > Chordata > Aves > Psittaciformes > Psittacidae > Psittacus > Psittacus erithacus. The sequence goes on along the minus strand of WYDI02038729.1, from coordinate 25,087 downwards.
TCTTGTCACAGATGCATAATAAATTCCAAGACCAGTAACACAGGAGTGCCATGGCAGTTAGAGGACTGATTTCATCAGCATTACTTATGCTTTTTACCTGTGTTCTCCTCTTTTCTTATTACTACAACCGTCTTTGCAATAGATGGACATTTCCAAATTATGATCAAAAGATTCTGATTATACATGAAAAGTGAACGATCACCTGATTTACTTGATACTAATATGTGCAATAAATATCAATGTACCCTTTAAACAATAATAAACAAAAGGAAAATAAAAGATAAAATAAAATGTCTGTATGAGTTACTGTGGCCAAAAATTTTGCATTTCCCTTTGAAAAAGCTATACTTCAAAGCGAACGGTTTTTCAGGATCCTAAAACATGCCTCTGGCAAATAGAATTCATATGTGTATGTATATAAGTGCAGTTAACACAAAGAAGCTGTAATTTTGTTCTCCAGCTATAAGCATATACAATACATAAATTATTCTTTGTCCATGTCTTTATTTAACAGCGATATTAACCTGATTTCATATTTGAAGGCGAAGGTACATCTTCCTTTTTTCCCAATATTTTCCCAAATCAGAACTCATCTTTCACTCTTCCTCATCCTGCATTAAAACTTGAGAGCTTGATTCTACTTGTCCTTACTCTGGCATAAATTAATTACACTGAGGCCAGTGCAGCTACAGAAGTGAACTGAGAAAAAACCAAGCACCATGTGGTTTTGGTTCCTAATGATTGCAATACTGCTTTGATTACATTAATATTAGCATGATTACAAAGCACTACAATCCAAAAAGCATGCAAGAGACAAAAAAAAAACCTGAGCCCCTTTAATATATTTCAAAGCAAACAGATAAGCCTATTATTAGCCATTGATACAGACTCCATTGGTTAAACAAGGAGTTCCAGCCTTCAGCTGGCTGTGGTATTTCAAGAATGAATTTTAAATTATGTAGCTCATTAATTTACTATAATGGGCTTCAAAAATATCTGCAAATCTCTAACTGTACAACAGGCACTGGCCAGTAAAATACAGAAGTTCATGACTGCATTTTACGCTGATTATAGCTGTATACTGAAAGGCAGCTCAGCACACATACAGAGAGGGATTTTGTGAGCACATATATTTCAAGATATTCCATAAAAAGAAATGCATGTGAGATAGCTGTGTTTGATAACCTTTCTTTATATCATTCCCAACTAAAACAATGGATTCTGTAGGAAGCTGACTGGTTATTTGAGAGTAAAGTTGCTGCAGGATGTTTGCCTCCCTCTTCAGCATGTGACTGGATTTTCTGTGAGAAGGTGGAGGATGAAGAAAACATAAAAGAAGGACTCTCCCTTAGAAAAGGGGTTCAGCTAGAAATAACCTATATTTCTAGTTTGTTTTACATTTGACTTTCAAACATAATTGTTAGTTAAAATGTGTTGTATTTTTAATACCTAAGTAAAGACCTGAGGGCCAGTTAGGGTTCCTGAAATAGATGCTCTTCTACTTAAACCTAATTCACATCTAATTCAGCAGCTGCTAAGAATTGCTCAGAGTACATCTACAACAGGCTGACAACATGGTAGCCTAGCACAGCAACAGCAGTCACAAAAATCAAGGAAATGGTTTTGGTTTGCAAAAGTGGGCAATTCATATGCCTGAAATATAGGTCAAAAGATGTCTTCTGGGGTCCTGTTTGGCCTCCAGCTGCTGATCTAGAAGACCTCAGGTCCTCTGTAGATCATGTCATGCTTGCCTGCACTATGTGGATTTCCCTGGTAATCTGGGCCATCTCAGATGCTACAGGTTTGCTTTAAGCTTCTGAATTACACCCCATATGACAACTGATTATAATGGGAGCTTAGACATCAGGTGTACTATTTAGATTATTTTGGACTTGATAGCAAATGTCAGGAAAACACCAGTCTTGAAGACACATAGGTTTTCTAGACATTCCTCTCTTTTTGGTGCAGCATCCCGGTCGACCTGAGAACTGGTCATTCCTGGTCAGCATCCAGGCTATTTTGAATCTCTGCCCTAGTTGCTTCATTCTCCCCGTTGACTTATGCAGGAAATTAAATTGGTTTGCAAACTCTGGCATCAGATGCCTAAAGGTCAAGTAAGGCAATGGTTTGATAAGATGCATTCTGTTTTGCCTTAGCAATTGTTTACATCTCATTGTAAACATCTAAGTTCCATTTTGGCCACCAGAACATACCTTCCTATCAAACTAAATCTTCTATTCTCTGCAAGTCTCTGGGAAAAATCATCATTACTTAATAGCTTACCACCAGTCATCTCCCTTTTAGGGGAATTATTCTAAACCCGGTCGCACTACTGGAAGATTTCCTTAAGACCAAACACTAGCAGACATAATTTGCCATGTATAGGTGTTGAAACTATGCTTCATTATGCTTTTTGGAAAAAGCATGGTCTGAGCCCCAAAATAGCCTGAAATGCTTGCACAGTTCTCTGTATAGTGCACATTCCAAAGAGATTACCCTGCTACTTGTCCCTTTTTGAATCTTTCTTAAACTGAGTCCACAGAATGCTATTTTATCTAGGCCACCCGAGGAATAGTCCCTATCTGTCTAGCTGGGCTATGATAGAAGTTGTGGCTAAAAACTTGTCTGCAGTGTGGAAGACAGAGTAACAGAAAATTCTGCAAGCTAGCATTTGTAGAATGCTAACACTCCCAGAGGTGCTAACTCTGTACAGGCATGCTTGGGAAAGGTTTTACTGGCAAGACTGATCAGCTTGGGCTCAACACTGTACTGAAATGATGGCTCTGCTTCCAGTCTGGGAAGTAATTTATCTGCTGTTACCTAAAGGGTCTTTGCACCACACTGATGATAGATGATTACATACCTATGACAAAAAGATAACCTAGGACATGTCCTAAGGATAAAGGTTGCTCCAGCTTTTTTGTAGCTCATAAAATATTTTAATAGTGATTCCCTTGGAGTATGATACAACACAACATATTACATCTTTTGTAGAGTGGTTGACCCGTACCCCAAGATATTCTTATAGAAAATGGTACACAGAATTAACAGAGTGCATGCTGAAGGGATTAATAATTCAGTCATTGTCAGATTTCAAAACACAGTTATTGAAGAATGGTCATTCTAGTGTTTTGCCACAATGAACAGTAGTAGACCAAATGCAACCCAATCATTTTCATCAAACCAGAAGTAAACAGCTAAGGAACTGCATACATGAACTAAAATGGCAAAGTAGTAGAGAGTGATGCCAACAACCCATTCATATAGAAAGCATGGAAACTTAAGCCATTCAAAACAACTGTGCTTCCTCATGGCCACACGCAAAATTATACACCAAGTTAAAAAGAGACATGTCACATAGATCAGGATGGGACGTTGTATGCTGGAAAGCAAGGATTCCGGGAAGGATTTAGAGCTGGTGTTGGACAAACATGATGAACACCATTTTATAGCCAAATGCAGGAAAATAACTGACTAATGAAAATATCTCATGAATAATGATGGGAGTAGCAAGGGTAGGGAGGTGAGAATATCTCCACAGGCAGCAGAGTTGAAACTGCACATAGTGTCTACAGTCCTAAAGAAATTCTCAGAAGTTGGAGAGGGGAAGAGAAGAGCTGCTGAAATAATTAATGACCTGAAGAAAATGTTATCATGGAGAAATTCAAGGTGCTCAGTCTGTTTAGCATTGGATCAGACACTTGGCAGACATATATACACATTTCTTAATGGGGAGAACATATCAAAAAAGATTTTTTAATCTAGACAAAAGCTATGAAAGGAAACAACGGCCAGACCCCCAAATCAGATAAATATAGATAAAAACTTAGGCAAAGACATGTCAGGTGATTAATCAGGAGAACAAAGTATATGGCAAATGATGGATTCTCCACCTCTAGATTCCATTTGATCAAGAGTGGAATAGATGCTTCACACAAACAAAAATGGCAATAGCCATGGTTCAGAATAGATTATATAAACTGTACATATTATTGAAAACCAGCAGATTGGAGGTCCAGTCCTTTAGGAATGCGAAGCTTCTCTCAAAGTACATAGATAATATAGCATAGGTGCTGCTTTTTTAAAGATATAATAATGGTTGCACTGTGTGACAAGAATATTGTTGACGTCTAACCCTTATTATTCCCCAAGTCCATTTTCAAATGAAAAGAGACAAATACAATGCAAGTGTTTAAATCATAACCTTGCAAAGACACTGTCCAAGTCCTTGATGTTTATTCATATATTCTACTTCACAAACTGTGTGCTAAGGCATTACTTAAATTACAAAACTAACAGGAAAGAGATGTGCAAACTATGTCTCAGCTTGTATTAAGAGTCAACATTGAACACAAGTTAAATCAGCCTGAGGCATGCTCCCTTCCCCTCTTTACCAATCATCCTAACCACTCTAGAGTATGTCACATTTCTCGTTGCTTATTTATCCCTTCATGTCACAGCTTTCCTCTTCTCTGAAAAGTGGAACTTCCCTAGCAATTGGTCTGTGGACCACACTGGACCACTAACTTTTCTCGGTTACTTTCCTTAGTGGCAGTTGACAAAAAAATGAGGTAAGAGGCAGCAGGTACTAGGACTATAGGATTATTGCAAGCTGACATCATGAGCCTGAGGCCTGCACCATGTAGTTATGCTTGTAGGACACATACTAGAAGTGGCAGCCTAACTGGAGGCACCAGTAGAAACAGACTGGTATTTGGAAGATTAGCAGTGCCTCCAGGATTGAGCTAGACTGCTGAGTCTACAGAAATATTCTAAGATAAACCCTTATTCTCAATGTAGTCAAAGCTGAAGAGCTGCCTGTCGGAAGTTTGGATGGCAATGGAGCACCCATCTCTGGATAGTATAGAGGAAAATATTCAGTCCAAGATTTCCAAGGGGTGTGAGAAAGAAGAAAGAAAGTTATCTGCTTACCTGAAATTTTTATTTGAGCTACTTCTCCATCTCCTCCTTCACTGTGTGCTCGGACCTCAACAACATATTCACCATCATTGGGGACTGGGACCTCTATTGTGTGCTTTCCAGTTGAAAACAACTTGCCTTCATGTTGCCCATCTGGTCTATAAAGTACCTGGTAAAGTCATAGTAAGTATAGTTATTGAAAAGCTACATTTCCATGAAAACACAGTTACATCTATACAATGTGTCAAACTTAAAAAAACTTAATAGTTTTTCTTTGTATACAAAGCCTAAACATATACATACCAAAACTTAGTGGCTGATGCTACTTTTTCCATTTTTACATAGGGTGAATCTGGACAGGATATTTCCTCATTATTTTGTCTGTTCCAAAATTACTCCACATTTGAAAAATAATTTCATCCCTTACACTTGAAACAAGTAATTAAATGATAAAAGATTCTATGATGATTCTGTGATTCTAAGATACTAATGCATGGGCAAAGAGCATCAAACAAAAATCTTAAGAACCCAGCTGGGTCTTCCTACATAAAATTTATTACTATTTTAATAAATGAAACCATTATTAATTTTATTATTAACTCTATCGATGTCAAACTGTTGCAAATGTGATGGTGTATGTCTTGTGGGACCTTTAGGAAATATCCCCATCCCTTTTGGAATCATCTCTGTGAAACAATGTCAGCAGTTCCCAGGAAACAGTTCAACTCCTCAAGCAAAATTTGCACATGTAGGACACAATGCTAATTTTCTTACTGCCAAGCAAGCAGCAAAGTTAAACAGGAATTAATTTTTGAAGCTTCTTATACACCCTATACTTAGTATATACACTTGCTCTAGTTCTACAGTAATTGCATCTAATGATGTTAAATGTCCCTTCCTTCCTTTGCCTTCCCAGGCTTTAAGCCATTCTTGTTCCAGGAACTGTAGCTCCCCTACAGATGTGAAAAGAAAGCTGGAACAATGCACACTATTATAAGGAAAAACTGTAAAGTGTACAATTTTTTAAGCATTATTTTTAGAAAATAGACAATAGATGTATGCACATGGGAAATTTGGTTGCTGCAGTCACTGAACTAAACTTTCCCAGAATATGGCTTACCACCCAAATGAATTTCGCTGCCCCAGTGTTTTCTCATCATATTGACTAAGCCCACTGGCTTTGCCCTAAGCCTACTTGATGTCTACGATCTCTTTAGCATGCAACTATGCTTAAGTTAGGTATAAAAATTCAACACTGCCTATAAAATACAGCTGATGTAGGATACAAAAAGATAAAAGATATTTTCATACCTTGTATCCTTCAACCGCAGACTCATTTGACATAGCCTTCACATGATCCCAGGTGATGATGTACCTTGAACCAGATCTCACAGAACTGATAATTCTTGGACGCTGGCTTGGAGCTGAAAAGCGACATATGTATAATATGCACATAAATGAGATCTCATAAACATTCAATGACATTCCTATTAAGACGTGTAAAAATATTAAAAGGGAAATTAGTCTGATCTTTAAATGATTAAGTGATAGTCTCTCTCTTGGAAAGAACTGCTACAGCTCCAGCCAGGCAATTTTGGATGGCTTGCACAGTGGCTTCTTTGTGGGTTTGCCTTTCTGTGTTGCCAGAATAGAAGTGGCCAACATTACCCTTCGATATGCTGCTGACCATGTGTGTTTCCTGGCATGCAACTATGTTTGGAACCTCCCAGAAATGTGGCTTAAGTAATATTTATTCATTGAGATTAAATATTTAATTAACCATTTAAAGGCATTTCTACAGCATTTAACTAAGCAGAAATTGGAGTACCCCACTGCAGAAATCATTAATTGTATTTCTCACAATAAGCTTATAAAATGAAGTCTTATTCAACCAAAATGAACCCTGCAGGTGCAAGTTGCACAATACACTATTTACTGACAGAAATCCTCAAATGAGTTGTACATATTTTTAGCTCATATAAGTGTGTTTTAAATACACAAGACATATTCCTTAATTGAACATTGCCCAGCATGTTAGTGCCAGGTATTCTCATTAAGTCAGGAGCTATGTTCAGAAACTTATTATGGCATGAAAGTTCAAGGGCGTAATTCAGACATCCACTTTTCAACGCTGTTTGATCCTCTGTTAATGAAAATGGCATTGGTCACACTTTAATTGCCAGAATCATTCTCACTATTGCTTATGACAGACAGCTTACAGCTACCTAAGTAATAGCTAGTCTGAATCGTTCATCATTTGTAATATAGAATCATAGAATCAGAATGGTTAGAGTCGGAAAGGACCTTAAGATTATCTAGTTCCAGCCCCTCTGCCATGGGCAGGGACACCTCACACTAGACCATGTCGCCCAAGGCTCTGTCCAACCTGGCCTTGAAGACTGTCAGGGATGGACCATTTACTACTTCTTTGGGCAACCTGTTCCAGTGCCTCGCCATCCTTACAGTAAAGAACTTTTTCCTTATATCTAACCTGAACTTCCCCCATTTAAACCCATTACCCCTTCTCCTATCACTACAGTCCCCAATGAAGAGTCCCTAAGCTGGACATATCATGTCCAGGTTAGTGCCCCTCAGTACTGGAAAGACACTGGAAATCTTGAGTGAGTTCAGCAGAGTGCCGTCAAATTGGCGGGTGGCCGGAGCACCTCACCCTGTGAAGGGAGGGTGGGGCAGATCGGCTTTTTAACTGTGGAGAAGAGACTGCTTTGGAGAGGACCTAAGAGACCATGCCTGTTTTTACAAGGAGGATATCAAGAAGAAGGATCCAGGCTTTTCGAAGTGGTATGGCAAGAGGATGAGTGACAAAATGCACAACTTTGATTAAAACAGGCTCATACTAAATGCTCAGAAAAAGTCAGGCAGTGGAACAAGTTTCCTAGAGAGGTTGTGCACTGTCTGTCCTTGGAGATTTTCAAGATCCAACTGGATAAAGTCCTGAGCAACCTGACCTGAGTTTGTAGCTGAGCCTCCTATGAGCCTATAATCTTCAGTCTCTTTACAGCCATCCGCAAAATATCCACATTGTACGTGGTAGGAAAAGAGAGGAAGGAGAGTCTAGTAGAAATTTTCAAAGAACCAATACCACATAAAGGGCGAACATTTGGTATATGAATGAGAAGCTGCATTTGAAAACATGATGTGACATTCAATAATGCAGTACATGACTTTATACTTAATGCTCCATTTACTTACGTGCTTTCCTGGTAATGACATCAATGGTTCTGCTGGGAGGTCCATAGCCTGCACTATTGAAGGCAGAAACATCTACATGGTAGCGAGTATTAGGCTTCAGGTTTTCTAGTTTGGTTGAATATTCTTGATTGCTCACTTGCACCCGCTGCGCAGCTGCTTCTTTATCATAAGCAGCCCAGTAACGAATCTGTGAGCAAGAAAATGTAAGGATTAAATTTCACAAATTTATTAATAAATTTTATAAAAAATGATTTTGCTGGATATTTCTATGCTTTGGGTAGTAAGCGAATTAAAAGAAATCTAACAGCAGTGGCATGAAATTGCTTCTACAGTCTGATTTTAACCAAATTGTTGAAATAGAAATAAACCTAGATTTTACACTCACAGTGGTTTAACTTGTTCCCAGCTAAGTCATTAGAAGTTTGGGATATGGAAAATGCCTTCAGAGAACAAGACTACTTTCTTCTTGCTCTTATTTGAGCATTTTATTCTGAACTTTATTAATGTTTTCCTACACTACAGTGTAGACTAAACTCTACTAATATTTCCACAATATTTTGTTTAAAATGTCTTACAAATTTAATCCTTTTGTGCTTCTATCCAGGGAATGAGAAGTACTCACTGTGTTATCTATACATGCAGGTCTGGTACCTGTTACCTAACTATTTTCTGAAGTTCTTTGGCTAAATTCAATCAGGTTTCATAGTACAATAAGATATTTGTCAAAGTAAATGAGAAAGAATCTAAAAATGTTTAAACGATGGGTAAAGCATCAGTTTAAGTTTGTAGCATCTTACAATCCAAAGTCAATTAACTGTACACAGAAATTGCGTTGTTTGGGTTTTTTTTTCCTCCAAGAAATGGCTCAATTCTACTTCAACTCATTGCACATTATAAAGCTGCAGTTTAAAGGAGAGTAATTCCTATGGAGAGATGCCATTCCAGAGGGTTCTAGTCTGCATGGCTTTGTGAGATGCAAATAAAACACTGTCAATCTCTGGGTTTTGTCTGGTTTATAGCCATTTGCATAAGACTAAATTACTGCACTAACCTGAAAAAGTGGAAAGCCATGCCCATTATGGGTTGGTTTTGAGTGTTTTTACTCCCGACATTTCTCCTCAGCTTCTGCCTGTCTTCATAATGATTCTGGGGTATGACAAATGAGGAGCTTTTAATTGTTTTTTAGGAGGAAGTTAATGATCTTGGTAATTTCAGGCTCTAGGAAAAAATCTTGCTTTGTACGATTTGACTGGTGACATCAGGTATCCTATTATTTTATCTTTTAAATAGCAACTGCTTTAGTATCTGTTCTGCTGACATTAGTTTTCCTTGAAACTTCATTTAAATTATAGGCTAGCAAAGCAGATAGCTTGTCAAGGTGCTTATACTGCAGTTCTTCTCTTTACAAATCTTGGGTACAACCCTTGCATGGCAAGGTTTTGTTATCTCTTGTTCACACTTAAATTAAAATGTTTTATAAAAATATTTATAGAGCACATACTGTGGCTGAATGAGAAGTGCAATAGAGCACTTCTTTTCATCTATTTCAAATGTCTTTGGATACTGTAACATCCAGCGTATGCAGAGGTTACTCTCATTTGAATACTGAAGTCTCCTCTTAACATTTGTTGCCTCAGTCTTATCCATCAGTGTTAGAGGTTACTCATACTCTGATTACTATAAATGTGACAATATCTTAATGGTTTTTCTCAGTCTTTCCTGGTGTAGAGATAATCACGTTTTATCTGCAGCCAAACTGGCTCTGATTTTTAAATACAGTATGCATACCTGCCTTTCAGCAGGCACAAACAGGTAATTTTTAGTTATATATGTCCTGAACAGTGTTTATGCATCCTAAACATCAGTTTACTGTAATTTAGGCACTCACACTCATGAAATTCACACTTATCAATGTGGCTATTTTACTGAGTCAACAGCCTTTACCCCAAAGCCAGTGAGGAATGTGCACCCTATCTATCGTGCAGGCTTCTCTAGCAAAGGTGGTAACCTCCACTTGATGAATCTGAAACCAGCGTGGTCATTTCAGCTGAAGGTCTGACTATCATCTTCAAATAAGAATTTTCTTTTATGTGATTAACAAACTGTTGTAGATAAGCTGCTGTTGTTAAATGCAACCAGCTGTATACCATAAGCTGTTAACCCTAAGCGTCTGACACAAGTGTGAGAGGGCAAGTACATGAGGAGCTGGGGGCTGTCATACCTATCTCTGCCCCTAAGTCCAAACAAGTTTCTAGTCTACAGCAAAGGGATGTCTGTGAAGTTCTAGGTGGCCAAAAGTTTATTAGCTATGACAATACCAATGGTATCTTTGCTGTTGATATTAACTGGCTATTGAAGACTAATTCAGTTTTAGTATGTTGCACTATGTTAATTAAGTAGCTGTTTTACCTAAAGCAAACATACTTTTTGTGAAGCTTTTGTTAATCATGGGGCATATGCTGGAAGCCTTTGAATACTTCTGACTTGCAAAACTTTCTACAATCCTACTGCTCATTTGCACTACAGTGATGCTAAGGGTGCAATATAACAAGTAATATACAGCATAAAACAAGACAAGTGAGAACAATGAATGAAAATGTAAATTACTTCACTGACAGCATATTACACTTCAGACAAAAGTAATATAACTTAAAAATTAAAATAAATTTAAATCCCAAATATTATTGTTCTTGGCTGCAAGGTTGTAGACTTGACTATTCCTGCAGCGTGTGAGCTCTGTGTCATACACTCAGAGCGCTCTTCTTTACCTTTTCATCTAAAATACAGTCATATCTACACATTTGGGTCATTGCAATTATTCTTGGAAAAGAAAAAACTTGAAGTTAGATGACTCTTGAGGGCTAAGAAAAAGTATTGTCTTCTTTATTTCTACATTTCTCTTCTCACTTATTATTTAAGTAATTTAAAAGACTCTTGAACTAAACTGGAAATTTCTTTCACTCTCTAACCTCTGTGGATATCTAGAATTAAATGCCCCATTTCTTCAGGAAGCCACATTTCCCATTTTTCTCAGGAGTCACTCTATCTTTTACTTAAGGAGCCTGGATAATAACCCTGGACAGCCTGTTTTTTCCTGGTGCCCTGCATTTACCTTGTTAGAGTAATCTATTGGTTGTGAATCCCAGGGGACAAAGGATGGTATTTTACCCCAGCTCTAGAGTTTGTTGTAGGAGATAAGCTAACAGTGATCTGTAGGAAGGAATAGTTTATCCATCATGAATGAGTGCAGCCCTCTGCTGAAATCAGAGAAAAATACTCTTTCATGGTCCTCTCCTCTGCTCAAATTTTAATACACAAAAATACATCAGAAGTTGTTTCTGCATATTAAACACGGAACAACAGCTCTAACAGTCAGGAAAGTTTTACAAGGGAGAAACATAAAAGGGATACTTTACTCAAATTAAAAAAGAATGTTAATAGCATATTTCAGTAAACGAGGGACAATGGTGGTGAGTAGTGATACACTGGTTTAATAAAATAAATATATCTTGCATAGAAGCAGCAGGAAATAAGGATAGCATCTTTGGTACCGCACACACTAAAGAGTTGTGGCTCTTAGGAGGCTACTGTAAGGACTCATAAATCTTAAATTCTCTATATGGATGGAGACAGGTTTCATACTTTATCTCTCCTTTAAGTGTGAGTTGAGGCTACCCCTCTGTAATGGCAAAATGTATCAGCTCACACTCATCACCATGAAGGCAATCATCCTGACACTATGTATTAGTGTCAAGAAAATCTGACTCCTCCTGGTGGGAAACGCAGTGTGTCACAGGTGAAATACCTTCAAGTACTTTGCTCAGAGTACTCCCACATTTTAAACTCTAGCATTTATAAGGCCATTTATATAATTTTCAGGTAATAATAAAGACCAAAATGAAACTGAGAAGGTGTTCTGGTGAATGAGGGATTTTGCTAACCTGTGTTACAGCAGAGTAATTAAAAATGAATATTGGAGTATTTCTTGATGCTAATAGAGACAGAGCCTTTCAGATATGTTCACTAGAATTTTATAATGTAGTTTGAGTGCTCCTTCCCTCACAACTTCAATTGTAACTATCTGCAGCCTTGATTTTCCAGAAGAGAGCCCTCTCTATTTTTGCCCTGTCCTATGGCTCCTTCAGGACTGATGGGAGAGATGATCTTCAAGAGCACAAGAATTTCCTCTTGTCCACAGCACAGAAGCACTAGCATGCCCTTTGCTCCTTTCCCCTCTACTAGAATGAGGCTGAGGTCATTTGATCCAGAGAAAATGACCTCATAATTAACACCTTATCAAGCTCCCTGGGGCAGTAATTCATGGCTACCAGCCTGGTTATCGTGCAGCCAGATGGGAATGTTTTTCCACAGTCCTGAATACTAGAAGATTACTTTAGAACAATAGAAAAAAGAGAAGAAATTCGTATTTTAATGCCCTCCTCACTGTACATGTGCAAGCCACCCAGCGCACACTGGATTTGTGGAAGTGTAGTACTTCTCTAGGAATGAGCGGATGAAGTTATACTCCAGCTATCAAAATAAGACCACACCCCACATATCTATACGCTGTGTAACAGAGCACTCCGCCCATTCCCAGGGTACCCCCCCTTGCATCAGAACAGGATTAATTCTCTTTCCAGCCCAAAGGTTCTTTAAGCTTCTTTCCAACTTTTTTCTTTTTTCTATTGACGTTCCATGTATCCTGTTCTTGCGTCCTGAATTCTCTCCCTTCCCTTCTTCCCCTGCTGCCCCCTGACTGCAACTCAGACAACTTTATGTAAAATGAAGTAAAATTATAAAAATGACCAAAAGCTACGGGAATGTTCTCCCACCATGTTCTTTGTCCAGTTATCCTTACCCCTCCAACCTTCCTCCCCTATTCCCTGTTACAACTCTCAACATCCATTGTCATGCTCTATCACTACTGCAATCCCAACCTCTCCCAGCACTCCTCATTGCTGCTCCCCCCACATCCGCGCCTGCCAAGCATCTGTTCTGGTTATGCAGGGTGCACAGGCTTCGTGCCCAGTTTCTACATAGACTGCCCAGCTTGGGAGTGCAACACAGCTACATGGCTGGCTGGCTCCAGCTCACAGATCTGGGCACTCCACCCAGCTCTCAGTCATGACCATGAATTTGCCTATCCTGTTCTAGCTGCAAAATCCCTATGAAAACACCTAACCAGTGGAATGCTTTAGTAAATTAGGAATTACCATGGATGTCACTGTTTTAATTTCAAGCCCCAGTGTCCTTCACTTATAATTTTAAAACTTTATGTGTGTACTGTGTAGAATCAAACTTTATATGGGGCGTTATGCTAGTTCTTATTGAGACCTCTGCTATGATGTATCCCAAAAGTATTACATAAATCTCACGAAGACAGAAACAGAGATTGGAAAATATAGAAACAAGTACTTTTAATTAAAAGAACATTTATTCATAGATTCCAGTTATAAAAATACATTCTGTGAAGTTTCTTCACATTCGTATGTGCTTATTTTGGAACACAGAGGCTACCATCAAGCAACTGACAATTTAAATTACAAAGCAAGTCACTAACAAACTAAAGCCCAAACCCCTGTTCTGGAGAGCAGCCAAAGTAAGTGGTTGCACATTGCAGTTTGTCAGCATCCACTGTGAATGGATGATATTAAGACTTCCCTTCTGGAGTACTACATGGCCATTTCTGGTTGCACCCACCCTGTGGCTTCTGTCATCTTTGCAAAAGGACAAGAACAATTTTTACTGGTAGTACCACATAGTCTTGGACTAGATGAATACAGCTTGCAGCTCTTTTTCATGAGGAGAATAGAAACCATAAACAAAATGTCTTGCACAATAGCAAGTCCCTGTTATACTGGATTCTGAGCATTTGTCATGCAGTCTCACTTACTATAGAATTTGGGGGTAAATGATATTAATAACTGCTGATAATTTAAATGGGCCATAAGGTAGTTACAATTTCACATCTGTGCTGACAATTACACTCAATACTTAATTTCAGTATGTTTTCAGAAGACAGAGATGGGCATTCAGTTACTTAACATAGACAAGATTCTTTCATGAAATAATGAGCACGTATTTGTTAATCTGTTTTTAGCAACAAAGTATGTAGCACCAAAAATAATCTGCTTCTCAGAACATGAAAGCTGTACAGCAAAGGATAACTAAACAGAAGTGAAACTAAAATAAAATAAAATGCTAGAGCAGGAACTATTCTTGAATTTAAATACTGAAATTAAATGAATGAGAAGCTATAGAGTGTCACCTCTAAACTCACCTGATAACCTTCCACAGATTTATCAGAAACATGGTGCCAAGAAACAGACATTTCTGAAGATGACAAAACTTTTACACTCACATCTGTAGGTATTTCAGTTGGAGCTGGAAGATAAAACATGTTAATCATTTAATCTCATCCAGTGATCCAGTTATACTCACTCATAGGGGTTCTTCTCATTCCAATATTTTCTATTATTTTATTGCTATCAAGGTGCCAAGCATGTTAATCTTCAATCTGCTTTCACTTGAATAAATTTTAAATTCAGTGATGATCTGTATGGAAAATGACTATAAAAACAAAGCAATGATCCTATTACTTGGCTCAGACCATGTATTTTTATGCTTCAACAGATTCTGCGCTGAAATGTGTGTAAATTAAAACTGGGCTTTGATCAATAGAATGAAGTATACAGTGATCCTTTATGAAAATTGGGCAGCAGCTCACAGATGATACACATCAGATACTTTTAAGCGAGTTACACACAAATAATAGGTGTATATCGCTTAGTCATGACGTTGCAAAGCTTTTATAGACTAGACATTCGATACAGAGCTGGCCAGTGGCATATATAAACTTGAACATAGGTGTGAAATTATCCAAGGGCACCTTTCTATCAAGCATACATCAGACTGTTGATTTTGTTTGTGTTCTTAGTTCTGAACAGCAGCCAAAGCAGAATACAGACCCTTATCATGTGATTTTATTCAGGACTTAGAATATTAAGTTCTAGTTTCATTATGAGAATCTGTTAATTTCACTGCTGCTTGCATTTTAAGTGAGGTAAGGATTTAAAAAGGCGTAAACTTAGCAAAGCCTATACAAGATAAAGTCTTCCAAGCTAAGACCAGTTCTCTGTCGCGAACCTTTTGAAACAAGTTGCAACAGACAGGCATGGCAGCCGGGACTGAGGAAAGCTTTCATATACTTAATCTTCCAACTGGGCATCCAGTCAACTATGCATCAAAACAGCCACCATTAAGAAAAAAATCAGTTATGTCTCTCATGAAAAGTATCCCAGGTAACAAAATAATCTTATATGCAAAGTTACCTTTTGTAATTGTCTTTCAATGGCTGCTAATAATGCAAATGTATAATTAAAAAATGATACATTATTGCAAAATTGTTTTCATAATGACAGCAATTTAGATAAGCAAAAGGCCTGTGCACTCATCACTAGCAATCATTACTCGCTACTAGCAATGGCAAGTATGACTAGTAGCTGTCAGATATGGAACTTGGCTTAACACACATGGGAACACAGAAATTCCCCAGTTACTAAAGTGAATGAAGATGCTAACATTTACAACTTAGTGGAAATGCTATAATTAAATTTATTTATGTATGTACATTTATACATATCCATAGGGAATATTGTATGACCATATTGCTTTAAAATCTTAGGAATACCTTTGAGAAGTTGCACTGTCTGATAGCAGTAATACCACTTGCTGATTTAGAGGTATAAATGTACAGCTAGAATAGATGTAATAATTTTATCTCTGCCCAAATAACTGTCAGACTCTTCTCTATGGTATCAGTTACAGAATTTGCCAAAATATTTCATATTGAATAGTTCCAACTGCCCGGATTTTTTTTGATGCAATACTCTAAACAATATTTTATCTGCTTATGCTTGTTTATGAGCTCCAAATAATTTATATCACTATTTGGCATTAATGTTCTATAAATATTTTACAGTGTTTCCTGAGCCAGAAAGATTACATCAGCTGCTTTTCCCTACTCTTCTAATTCAATGATTCTACCAAAAAAGCAGCAATCATGTGGGCCTCACAATCTGTTCTCCTCACTGAAAACATAGTGGTCATCATATAATTATCTTGTAAGTGTAAATATATAAAGTTAAGGCTGGGAGCCAGTAAGCATGTTATAAGGTATGGAGGTGACTGTACAAGTCCCAGTGCCAGAAGAAAACTCTGCAGAATGCTCTTTGGAATAAATTCTGCTACATCTATTGGAAAAGTTCCTTCTAACCCACCCTGAAGTTCCTGGATCCATCTGGTCAGTAGTCAAGGTCATAGCTCTGCGCAGGAGCTGTGAGCACCACTGGGAAGGTTTGGATCACCATGTATCTGACTGTTCTGGTGACTCATGTCCTTGAAATCAGAGAAAAGAAGCAGGTTCACTGAGCTTTTATTCCTTTTGCTGCCTGTATCTGATATAATTTAATCACAAGTGTTTCTATCAAGTGTCTGGAATTTGTTGAAGTCTATGTCAGAACATCATCAGCCACTGAAGTGACTTCTGTATCTGGAAGGTGGTACCACTGCACATTTGCTTTTTCTCTGTCTTTTGGGGCTACTAGACTCTGCCATGTCTCTGAACTTGAGAGCTATCCAAACACACTGCCATCCCTGACATAGCTAGTATTATCCCAATACAAACACTTGGGAGTTTATCAGTCAGCTATACATAACATGTCTGAGAAAGGATGGATACTGAAATGTTATTTGGCAGGTAAGACTTTCATTACACCATAACTATTTATTAATTCATTTATACAGTTGCACAAACAATTGATCTGTTGCTGCAGCAGTTGTTGAAGATAATATCCTAAGGTACGCTTTTCTGAGAAAAAGGATTAGTATTAATCCCTATAGATAGCCAAGTATTGCTAGCTTGAATCCTGAATTATTGTAAGAAACAAAAGGACTATTTTATCTTTTCTTTGTGTGTGGGCGATTTGCGTGCAAAGTTCCCATTAGTACTAATAGGAATCATGGACATAAATCTCCCATAAAGTATACAGAGTAAGGAACAGTCGGAAGTGTGAGAATGTGGCCTTGTTATCACATCCCTCCTCTTGGCTCTTTGGTCTGGATCTGTTGACTTTGTGAAAGAGATTCTGCTTTATGGAAAGAAAAATATGAGCAAGTTTCAGGATTTCTGGCAGGAATTAATAAACCACATTCTTTTAAAACAGGCTTGAGTGATTATATTGGAATTTGGATGTTGTATATATTTCTTCTGATTTAAAGTAAACCTTCTTCGAGTACTTTTCTTTCCTGCTAAGTTTGGAAATGTCATTTAAGCTTCAACCCTAAAGATCACAGAATGTGAAATAACTCCACCAAAAATAATAAAAAAAAAAGATTTTAGTGGAATTTAAAATAAGTTTTCATTACATTATTCACTTGATAGCTCTAACATCCAAACCAGAATAAAGAATGTGGTCAGGATAATTTATATTAGACTCTAAACATGCTGGAAATAGAAGTGGATACAACTGAAGTATCATTCTTTCACAATTTGGGGATAAATTCTGATAGTGATCTACTAGAATAATAGGCTTTAGTGTGGTCTGCTGAGAAAAAAATTACACATATGTCAAATACATGTATTAACACATCACAGAGGCATTGCTGGATAATGATGTTAATGTTTTAGGCAACCAATACGAAGATCAGAATTTTTTCTTTTAAATTCTTAAATCTTTCAACAAGCGGTGTGAAGAATCTTGAATACTTCTGTGTATTGCTCATTGACAGGAAGTACAACCAAGTGCTCTGCATCACATAGAAAGCAGAGCCTAAAGCTTTTCATTCAGAACAAATGCAAATGTTTTGTGCGAGCAACATACACCCTCCTTGCTGAAGGTGTATGTTGCTATATAAATCAGTGTCAAAGACCAGTTTCTCTCTATTGATGTTGGCAGTGCTGATCTGGACCCTCAGTGTAAAACTTGTCTGAAACTTTTACTCACCGTCTTGTGCTGAATAAATGACAGCCGTGAGACTGAATGGTCCATCCCCTTTGTTGTTAAAAGCTTTCACTTTTACTTGATACTGGGTTGAAGGCGGCATTGATTCATCCTTGTGGACATACCGGCCAATCTCAGGATTAGTAACTGTAACCCTCCTCCATTCTTTTTCACCAAATGGCTTGAAAGCCACTATGTAACCAAAGTTATTGCCATAGTGGTATTCTCTTGACAAAGGCTAAAGAGGCAAGAGATAAAACATTATTTTTCATAGCCAACTAAACAAAGAGATCTCTAATGAAAAAAATATATAATATAGAAAGCATTAATATGCACAATGTAAAAATGCTGAAGTTCAATTTTCTCCTGGTTTGCTTTTGCAGTTTGCTCCCACCCTCTTTAAAAATATGCTATTTTCATTATGCAGATCTGCAGTAGCAGCATATCTGCTACTAAAACATTTTAAGATCCTGTTCCTCTCCCAAACTCTGTGCAAGACACATCATGCTATCTCCTGCAGAAAGAAATGACTGTGTACTAAAACTATTGTCAGCTGTAGCTAGCAAAAAAGGCTGTCTTAAGGAGCGATAGCAAGTATGTAACACAGGCACACCATGGATCTATGTGCATGTGTGGAGATAGATATTCTTGTGAAACAGAGAAAAGAAAACTTATGGGGCTGGCCCAAAGTATATTCATTTACCTAAAGTTGTTCACCTAGGCAACTTGCACAGCTGATGAAAAGAGATGGACACGTTCAAAGAATCATTTACCCTACCACTTTTCATTGATGTTAAAGAGGGTTCAGTTGCTGGCTTAGACTATCTACCCATCTTATAATTGGTACAAGTTTAAGAGAAATGGCTCCTACTTTCATCATAAGCATTAAAGGTATCAAAATAGTTCTTTAAACTATATCCAATTTCCAATACCCAGGAATCCTGGAAAATACAAAATTATGGAAGATGACCTGCTATAATGAACTTGGCTTAATTTACCAAAGCTGTACATTCAGTGACCCCTCCTCAGTCCACGAAGCCTTTACCACAACTATTGACAGTGTACTCAACAGGCCAAAATCAGGCCATTCATCAATGCACCTGAAGGCTGACTGGAAGCATCCTTTGAAAATAAATTTCCTGCGTCATCTTTTCCTGTACTGTAAACCCCACAGAGATGAAACAACTTATCTCGAGGCAAAAGGCCTGGAGCAGTACAACAGAGAATAGTCTCCTTTTCTGCCCTCTTCTGTAGCCCTTCAGCCAACATGTGTGGAGATAATCTGAGTAAGGATTCATGAAACTTAGATGTTATTAGTGGAACATGCCAAAAAAACCCCAACCTAGCTCACAAATTTCAATGTTCATATTTGATGGAAGCTTGAATGAAACTCCAAAGATTTTCTAAGAAAGAAAATTCTGGTGAAAACTCACCAAATTTCTGGAACAACAGAAATATGTAAGTTTTGTCTTCAGAAACATAACACATGGATTAGCACACTAGTATACATAACAGAATAAGGAGAAAATTAAAGCAACCTTGCAATTCAAAAAGTAAAAGATTTCCCGGACTGGGTCACCTTTGATAGCTCTTCTTTTGAATCTATTACTGTATGTTGCTGCTTAAATTAAACCAGAATCCTATCTCATATGCCAAACTCAGCAGTCTGGATGTAGCCCCAGTTTCAGAATGATTTTCAGCCAGAGCAAACTTTGGAAAACCAGAACTAGAACTTAAAAAATATGTTCTGGGAGGTCTTATATAAAATGTTGAAAGCAGCTTGCCCTTCAATGGCTACATGTAATAAGTAAGTGTAAGTAGCTGAATAGTTTGAACTTTGAAAAACAAAACAGAAGAGGGAAAGACAAATGGGAGAAAATGAGGAAGAATGGGCATGACACTCCTAGCTTTCTTTCTCAGTTCTTCTTTCAAAACAAGACTTAGAAGAGCTTTGATTGTATCTCTGGCTGTCTCATTCAACCCAGGCTTATGAATCATAACAAAAACTGAAAGGGGGTTGGCAGCAACATGTGAACCTGCCATACATTTTGTTCTGCTCTTCTTAATTAAGGATATTTTGAGTTGCATATGCAAATGTCAGCACATTTGGTGGAATCAAAATACACCTTTATCTTAGCCTTACAGATAGATATATTGTTGTCTGTCAGACAGATTCTGTAAATCTAATGCCTGTTCAAAAACACTTGCTAGACATAGTTTGGAAGATTCTTGGGAATTAAATATTTGAAGCCATGCTTAATTTGTCTGAGTTACTCATTACAGGACTGATGCAAAAAGTATGATATTAGATAAGAAAATAATTGGAATATGAATATAGGAAAGACTGAAGTGATCTTCTACTTCAGATCTTGCATTAGTCACTATAGTCCTGGTTATATTTTTCTTTTTTTTAGTTCAGTTACAGCCAAGTTTTCACTGTGCTGAAAATGCCCCACGTATGGGTTTTCAACATGCAGTGCAAGAAGTAGCTTTGCAGTTTGTTAAAGTTTTTATAACACAGCACTTGTGAAGGAACAATAAAATAATCTCGGTCTTGTGCAACTGACCATTGCATGTGTTCTTATCTGACTTCTGCTCTTCAAAAATAAATACAGATCAGAATCCAACCAGTTAGGACCCATCTACTTCCAAACCTATTTGTAGTAGAACTAAGAAATAACCTTTTCGATGTATTTTAACAGAAATGTGGATCTTTTTCAGAAATACAGATTTTTTTCTTTAGGTAAATTGATTCCTAAAATACTTAAGAAGACTGAGTAAATATTTTGAACTGAATTAAAAAACCCCAAACAAACAAAACAAACCAGGAAAGCTCAAATCTCTAAGCCCAAAGATATGGCTGACTTTCTGCGTCATACTTGGGAATTTCTCCAAATAGGTATAATCAACCTTAAGTACAAAAAGAAGGAACTATGCATAGAAATTAAAATTTGTACATTTGCATGGAGGATCCCTATACAACAGTGACAAAGTTGCTGTTGGAATTATGACATTTCCACAAAAAAAAAAAAAAAGCCCTCTTCATAGAGGAAAATAAGCTGCTGTATCTCAAACTAATCCTCAAGCGACACAAACGTCATGTGCCTCATGTGCCTCATAGCCTTATGAAGGCAGAGAGGTCAGCAGCAAGATAAACTCAGTAGTTTTTTTCAAACTTAACATTTAATCATCTTTCTTTGCAAGAGGTAATTCTTCTGTAACTCTGTTTTTGCTGGGTACTGATAGGCTCTGGCATGAATTAGACAGGTATTTTTTTTACTCTATTTTACCTCAGTTTTCCCAAACACCATTTAAAAGACTTTACTCTTTCCATGCAACTTTCACCTACAGAACAAGTTTGCTTATAAATCCTTATCCTCTCTTGTTCTGGGTTTTGCTTTCTTCCCAACTTCTTGCCTCTTTCCCTTCTTCTCTGAATTGTTTTTTTTTCTCCATAGTATAGGTAAATTTTAAAAACCATTGCTTCAGTACCAGAACACCATTTATATAAAGACAGCATTTACATATATATATATATATATAGAAGTATTCACAAGACTTTTTAAGAACAAAATATCATGGACTGAATACCTACAGTACACGAGAGAGATGAGATTTTCAAAACTTTGCTTACTGAAAAGCTTTTTTGGTTAGCACTCTTAATTTTTTGAACTTTGCATTCCATTATTTTTGTAGTCAACATTTTATCTCTGAACCTTTCCCCTTTCCTTATTTTGCTTAAAACATAATCATTAAGGAAAAATTAATGGCTTGGAGAAAAAAAAACATTGTCATCAGTACATGGATACCAATGGATGGCTAAATTGTGGCATGGGGCAACACCGTTTTGTGTTACCAGTCACATTAGCTTAAACTAAACCTCATAAAATGTGACTATACAAGAATTCCCTTAAAACTGAAGTTAATAATTATAACAGGCTAGTTTATAAAATGGTAATTTTTTTTAATAAAGCCTGTAAATATATGCACAGCACATTCAAGTCATAAGGCATTCTCCTTTTAGTTGTAGTAAGGAAATCTGCATGCTATTCAGTTATAACTTACAATAAGCCTCAAAGAAAGATACAATATAAAGAACTGTCAAATGTTTTTGAATCAATGCATTATTTCAAACACTTTGAAGCACACTCAGAGAATGCTTTAGATTGTATTTTAGAAATGTCCAATACATAAATATCTAAAATTTTGTCTTCTTCATTCCTTTTTACATATTTTCATGAGAAAAATCCAAAAACTTATATACTGTGTACGAATCCTGCTCTCACAGATGCCAGTGACAAACCTTCCATGGGTATCAGAAGGACCAAGATCAGATATGAGTAAGCACAGGTTTTGTACATCTTAGTGCAGTACCTACCATCCATGTTATTGTCAGCTCTCGATTGCTTCCACCCCCTCCTCCAACATCAGAAGGAGCCACATTAGGTGCTAGAAAAATAGAAGAGATGAGAAAACTTACTACAAAGTATGCAGTCAGTAAAATATCACTATTTACATTTCTTTTTACAGTACCCAATGAGCACTCATGGCACACACAATTAAAATAATGATAGTCTGTAACAGATGTCAGAACCTGTGGTCTTTACAAGTCTAATACATAGCTACTGCTGCAGGAAACGTTCCAGTTCTAACCATAGGCAGCAATCATTTTTCTTTTTAACTATATTCTTTACAAATATTTAACTGAATATTTAGAAACTCAATACTCTTCATAGGTCCTTGGAGAAGCACTGCACATTGTTCTTGTGCTTCCTCAGACGTTGGTATGCCAAGAGCTCAAGCACTCAGGACTTACTTACACATGTGTTTACCTTAACAGACTGTGATCACCTCCATCTACTTCAATGGATTTACTCACAATGTGTAAGATTAAACCCATGGATGTATTTTTGAAGCATCTGGCAACCTAAATCTTACTGTAGATTAGTGGCATACATCTTCTTGATTGGCACGTTCAATATGAGTAAATGCATTAACTATATGCCCTATCTACATGAACATGTTCTTTGTGTTAAAAATTCTTATATGACCAGGCATTTTCTCCACTAATGAATGAATGTCACAAGATAGTAAGGGGATAGTTACTAAGTGCTCTCACACTATTCAAGTAAGATATTTGCTGAGGCCTGCTCTGAGGGTCAGCTGAGGAGAAACACGAAGCAGAGACAAATTCATTTTCAGTAAGGATAAAATCGTTGTGAAATGTGCTATTGACGGAGCAAGCAGATTTCATTTAAAAGAAAAATTATAGCGCACATTCTTAGCATGCTAATAAAAGTTACTGAAATTATAGTTATCTAAAAGAGATACTTCAAAACTGAAGAAGACTGATAACATTTGAGTTTAACAGACATTATTTGTCATCCATACAGTACAATAAAGATGTAGCACTGATTAACAAATGTTTAAAATAACTACAGTGTGTGAATCTGGGTTGTTGTTTGTGCGACAAAACATTTACCTTCTTCAGATCTACATGAAAATGCACACGCAGCGCTGGTTCTGTAGTACCATGAAAGCTGACAGTGCATCCCAAATCCTATTATTGCTGCTTAAAACAAATTCCACCTCCTGGCAGAAAATGCACTTGGGCACAGTTCATCTGCAAACTGATACTGATTTATATCCTACTTTGGCGTGGCCAGAGATGCTGACTGATGCCTAGAAAGACTACATTAACATTTTTCTTTGCTTCAACAAAAAAGTCTTGCTATGAGATGACAATGGTGCTGTGCATGGGGGATCAGAAAACAGACTAAACAGACTACCTCTTGCAAAAGCACTGCATCCTGTGCATCCTGTTACAAAACTGGAGGACATGATATTTTTTGGGGGAGGTTACAATGAATTCCATGAACATTGCAGCACACTGCGAACTGAAGGACACTACCACTATTCAACATGTAAGCATTATTTCCCCTTCCCTTTCTGTTTCTCTTCTGATGTTTCAAAAATGTCTACTGTGCACCAAGCACTCCAGGAAGCATGTGTAGATTTCTCACTTGGATTCCTGGGGCTTCAAATACAGCTATTAAGTCATAAAGCATTTGATGTTAGTAGTCAATTTTATGGGCAATTTCTTTCTACTTCAGTGTTAAAAGTTCTGTGGCTTTTCCCTCATTGTCCATATTAATTTAACTAATTTGTATTTGCTTTCTCCATAAGCAACAAAATTTTGAATGGATCGGATGCGGGTCTTTTTTATTAAATATCTTGAAATTTGCAATGCAAGTACATTTTATTTTGAAAATACTGTCTAATCAAAGTAATGACCTAGCAGGCATCATTACAAAATTAATTTTAACACTTTATTTTGAGATTTTAATTTCAAATCTCAAGTTATGGAACAACAATTGCAAATATATTTAGGTTGCGCATGGGTGCTAATATGTGTTAAGGAGGATATACTGCTATAAGGTCTTTTTGCAGTGATACATTACCTCCTAGAGCACTGATATGTCCTTTGTACAGTCAAACCAAAATGTATTATCTTGAATAACAACATCTAATTCCTCATTTTTGAAAATTCATTTTAAAAAAGATGTGCTTGGGCCTAAAGGATATCCTTAAATATGCTCTGAGATTTTAATGCTGAGTAATTAGACTGATAAGAGCATATTTTGCATCAGATGTTACATCTTTGATGAGGAGTAAGAAAACACAAGTCCAAACCTTCAATCTCAGAAAAATGGCATTATCGAGTATAATACACATCCTGTCACGTATTCTTCAAATAGGATACAAATTAGGCTACAAACCAAATAGCAAATGCACGTTTTCCTTGTTCAATGCACACATTTTTTCCTAAATTCTTGTCGTGGCTTAAGCCCAGCTGGTAACTCAGAACCACACAGCTGTTCGCTCACTCCCCACCATTCCTCAACCCTGCTCCTGGAGGGATGGGGAGGAGAATCGAAAGAATGTAACTCCCA
>WYDI02038722.1:0-30767 GCA_009867235.2 Psittacus erithacus | reverse complement strand
TCTTCCCTTGTTATTTCCCTTATCATTATTATTATTGGTGGTAGCAGCAGTGGTTTGTGTTATACCTTAGTTGCTGGCCTGTTCTTATCTCAACCCGTGGCAGTCATATTCTTTCCATTCTCCTCCCCATCCCTCTGGGAGTCGGGGGGGGAAGACACGTTGTGGGGGGGAACAAGCAGGCTACATGCTTTTCTAATTTACGACTAAGCTTAAACCACGGCAGCTTGCTTTCTGTTTACGTGCCTTGGTCCAACATCTTGCTTGCTTCTGGACTGCAGTTCTCGTTTTCTCTGGATTGCCTTCTGTGCTCCTTTTTGCTGTGTATGTCCATCACATTCCTCTTAACGTGGTGCCTGTCTTTTGGCACATATTGGTCTCTGGAGGTGCTTGCTCACTAGCTTTCTTTTTCCCTGAGGATCCTTCTGTCCTGTTCTCTCTCATCCTCAGACAAATTTGATGTTGACAGAATAAGTACAAGAAATGTACATGTTTTGAATGTATTTTCTTATAATTTCAACTGGAAGCTTTTTTTAATGTTTTCTTTGGGCCTCCATGCTTGAGACACCTAATAAAAAAAATTATGGCCTAGAGAGTGAAAGGGGTTTTTTTTTGCTTTCTTCAAAGTGGGACTGTGTGGCAGAGCCCATTTCTCATGGTTTAGTGATGTGGGTTGCTGGAGCTGCCTTGGGCGTGAATGAGGGCTGTGTTTTACCTGATATCTCATTGCACCTCCTTGATACATAAAAATGAAGAATATTTCTGGTTGTCTGGGATGTCCTCTGTGTTCTTTGTTGAGCTGTGTTCTTTCCCTCCTGACGGTTTCGCTTACGTATAAGTTACTGCTGCCTGCCCTGGCATAGTCTGTCCAGTCCGCCCCCAACTCCATGAGGTTTCTGGGGAGCCAGGAGCCATCTGAAGGACAGGCCAGCAGGGGTTGCTGTAGGAGTAGGAGATGGAGAAGACTCGCTGCCTCCCTTTCAGAGAAGCCCTCCCTAAGGGTTTGCTCCTGCTGCCCTCTTTTTGCCTGTACAGCACCCAAGCTCTCTTGGGCTCAGCAGTGGCTTCCCAGCGCAGAGTAGGTGTCTGCTGCTTTACTCACAGCTTTGCGTATTTTGTGTGTTAATAAGTTAAATACTGCGATTCATCCTTACAATGCTAAAACTAACTTCAGAGTTCATATATGGCTCAGGACATTTAAAATGTTTTTTCATATTTATTTTTTCCATAAAAGCGGGCAGTGTCATTCGTAGTGCTTATTTCCACATGCCCATAGATTATTACTTTAATATCATTTGTCACTCAAACACTTGCAGATTTCCTTCAGCACTGGGATGTAATTGAATTGGGAATGATTAGTTGCATCCTTTTGATTGAATGTGGAGTGTTTTTCCTTAATTCCTATGAAATCACCATTAGCTATTTTGGCTGCAGGTCTGTATTGGGTTGAAGCAGTGCTCCATTGTGAATCAATATATTTTCAAAAAGACTGCTGTAAATTGCCTAGATAGCATATGCATGGTTACTTTGGCTGCAATGCTGCTGCAGAGCCTCATACTCTGCCTTTCTGGGAACTCCACAGACAAGTCCATCATATATTTAAAAAAAAAAAATCTTTTTAGAAAGAGCATGGTATTGCTGATGAAATTTGGACAGGGAAATGTTGTAACCTCAGTGCTCATCTCTACCTTTTATATTTTACTCCACTAGGATTACCCTGTCTTAAGGGATTTCTTTGTTTTCTGCTTTAGATTTCCCCCTTTCTTAGCTGTAGTACAGCCGTACCATTTCAGCTTGCTAGTGCAGAAAGATGTTGTGAATTCAGTTGCTGAATGAGCCCGGCCTCACTGCCAACACTAGCATTGCTAGGGAGATGCCAAAGAGTTGCAGGTGAATCTAACCGGATCTGGGCAACAGCAAAAGGGTAAGATAAGGGCTTATTTAAGTGTCTGGGATTAATTGGATGCTGAGTATTCCCATTTCAACCTGAAGCCTAGTTATCACATGCTTCCAACTTAAGCAGGATTCATTCTGTGCATGTCAGGGTGGGTTTTCTCAGGAATGCTTAAAATCCAGGCAGCAGGAGGTGGTGGGAATGCCACATGAGACCTCTCAGCAGCCCTCCTGGTGAGACTCCCCAGCAGCACTGCCTGTGGTTTGTAAATATCAGGGAAAAGGTAGGGAAAGCCTTAAAAGCGCTGTTTTTCTTGGTACAGCTTTGTATTTCTCTCTCCGGCAACCTCATTTATTATTGTATTAAGAGGATAGCATGGGCAATTTTTTCCGATATATGCTTGGCTGAACGCCCTCTGGGACGAGTAAGTGAAGGACGTGATCAGCCACTTTTTCATCTCTGCTAACAAGTCTGTGCATCTTGCTGGATCCAAATAAATGTCTTTATCAGTTGCATATTTGCTTGGTGTTAGAAGATAAAATGATCCTTTAAAAATGCATGCTGTATGATGGATGACAGAATATCTTTTTGTCTTGTTAATCTGATTATTTTATTTCTTTTGCATGTATTTAACAAAACAAAAAGTGAGGTAGTCATTTTAAGTAATCATTCTTGTATGTTTATGTAGGAGTGTGTTGGCAGTGGTTTGGATCTTAGTGGAATATTTCAACATATGAAAGCTTAGAGCAGCAGCATGCTCGGGGAAAGAGAGGAGGAAAAAAGCAGCTGTTATCATTAGTGCAAGACAGAAAGATTCAAATATGGTCATTGTATGGAATAATTTGAATTGTTTTTATGACTTAACTGACAGCTAGTGTATTACAGTTGTAGATTGAGCTATAGATCAACCTCAACAGAAATCCAGTGGAAGTGACCAAAAAAAATATTTAAGCATATATTCTAGCATTTAAAGGAAATCAGCTATGTTAGTAATGGTAGAGTGATGAAATCTTTTTTGCTATTAATAGTTAAGTGTAAAAGCAGAGGGTTTTCTTTCTAGAGGAGTATGCTTATACTTTATGTAGCATGTGAATTATACTCCAAGAAGAGATCAGTTGTATATCAGTGTGGGATCAAACAAGTAGTTTGACACGTATGTGTGTTTGCTTTTTCTGTACTTGCCAATTAAGGTGTTTTTCTTCTTTGTCACTGAGATGATTAAAAGGGGAAGATTCGCTCCTATCCCAGTTATTTTCTGAAGGTTTTGTTATTATTTTGCTGAAGTTCCTTATCTAAGAAAAAAAAAGTGACACTATATACGCTACCATGTAAATGATGGGAAGTGGGCTATTTCACACCCTACACAAACTTAATTTGCATAGTTTTGTCTTAGAAGGTAGAGATGCTTCTTTTTTTTTCCTTGTTCAAGAATAACCTTGAATGTTTCTATTACAATAATGTCAGCTACAAGCGATTTTTGTGTGTGACTTTTACTGTCATACCTATTAATAAATTGCAAGCCTTCAGTGCATTTGCCATTGTTTAATGCATAAAAGTAATTCAACCATTTGTGTTTTCTCTCATGTTGTAAAAGCAATGAAAGTCCAGAAACTTTCAGGCACATGGGATTTTTTTAAAGCAGTTTTTAAATTACAGTTTTTCTTAATGGTATTTTTCCATCTATGTGTATTTGTGAAAGCTGTTGCTTTCACTAGGTTTCTTCTTCCAAGTGTTTTTAATCCCCAAATGTACACCATCAGCTCTGTTCACTGTTTTACTACTGCATCTGGACTTGTCCCATTTTAATTTTCCAAGCTTAAGAAATCAATAATGTTTTGAACATTTTTTTATTGATAAATAATATTCTGTATGGCAATATTTACTTAAACAGAGATCCCAAATTAACTTGGGGTGAAAATAACATATAATATGTAAAATGTGACCAGAAGTTAAAAATACATATGGGAAATATAAGAAATGCATAGTTTAATGGGCAGTTAGCGCTGTGTACTTTATAAAGATCAAGATCTTTGTGTGATTCAGATTTGTAGTGAGACTGAGGTCTGTCACAGTGTCCTTTTTGTCTGTGACTCCAGATAGGAAAAGCTTAGAAAAGCTGGAGTTGAGCATTCTAAAAATCATCAGTGTCACATCTTAATGCAAGGGGGTTAGATAGCTTTCGAGTTCCTACAGAAGTAGTCACCTATCTCTTTTTAGTTATTTTGCTGTGTAAGTCATAAACAAAATCAAACAATAAATCCCTAAAACCAAGCATACTCACACAGAGTTTTTCATGTTTTCCCCTCGCACTGTAAGCTTGGGTGGGCTATTTGAAAAATTGACCTCTGAAGAGGTACTCTGTCTCAGGCAGGCAGTTCTTGCTCTCCCAGAGGCAAGAAAATGGAAAACCATTAAAAGGTTCTGTCTTGGCCACAGTGCAGATGTGCCCAGTTGATCCCAAAGGGTAGCTGACGTGGGCACTGCAAGAGCGAGCCACACAGCTCTGCTGGGCTCCGCTGCTGAAGGTAAGAGATTATTTTGACTTTTCAGGGAAACCCTTGCGTGGTGCTGGCTACTGCTGAGCTTTTGCCTCATGCAGGTTTTGGCCGCTGCCCTGGGCTGACCTGTGTGGTCAGTAGGAATTTGTTGGGGTGAGAACTTGCTGGGTGAGGACCCAGGCAATGCTTAGCCTGGATCAGATGAAACTTCAGGCTGTCATGTTCAGTGACTTCTGCGTAAATGTGATAGTAGGTGTGCCCTTAAAGGTCATAGGAGATGCCAAGCAGATCCAGACAACTTTGTTGGGGTTATTCCTGTTCGAAGTCTCTGCAAGGCAAAAATACTTAGCTGTCAGGCAGTGTTGTACATTTGTAAATTTTTTGTAAATTGGGTTTGATAGTACTAGTGTTAAAATTTTCCTATATTTCAGGTACTGATACAATGATAATTACGGCTTACAAACCATGTTGAAATCCTAGAGTATCCTAGCAAACACTGATTGAAACAACAAGGAGACTGTGATACCAGTGCTCCAAAGCCTGTTTCGGAGCTCAAGAAAATTGTAGCTGGTGTTCTTAATTCTGGAAGAACAGGTTAAGTATTACATTTTCTGAGCCTGAGTTCCCTTAGGTAGGTCCATACAGGCTTTCAACATCTTCAGTTAGGTTTTTCTTTTGGTACCATGATGGCAAGGTACATGAATGAAAAATTGTTTAGTTAAGGAACAGACTCTTAAGGACTTTATCTTTTTTAATCCTGCTGTCACAATGTTAATGTCAGAACAACTTCTCCCAGCAGCAGGTCCATCAGTCATGAGGTGCTTCTTCCATGTACATGATGACTTCTGGGTTTTGGTGTAGTTCGGTAAATACTTTTCTGTGACTACTTTTTGCTTTTGAGATAAGTGTATTGTATATTGTCAGAATTATTGATTATATGCATCTCTTTTACATGTGACATATTTTTCACTGATACCTTCAATTCTACTTCCTGATTTAAAACTGCATATAATTCTGTATTTTGCAACTTAGCAAAAAGCAAGTAGTGAAATAGTGGCTTAGCATAGTGCTGGATGTTGAACTCTGGTGAGTGAATTTGTACTGTAAGGTTTTTGATTCAACAGGATAAACAGATAATTTTTCCACTGTGAAAGTAGCTTTCAGACTTTTCCCCCTATTGCTGGAGAACTGAAGCAGTATTGTGATTCTGCACTTTTGCTTGTCATATTCCTGGTTGGCTTTGTCTGAAGTTCCTGTGTGAGTTCTGGACTAGCCCACAGAGGATGCAGAAGCAGGGAGTTTTATTATCACACAAGATGCTGGTGTGCCAGCCAGAAATGGTGTGAAAAGTGCGGGTGGAGATTTTTCATTTATTTTGTAAAAATTTTCAGAATTTATTACTGAATTTGGGGAAGTTAATGCTTGTCGTGATTTAGCCACTGGGCGCCAAAAAGAACTGTTGTGGTTTAAGCCCAGCCGTAACTCAGAAAACCAAACAGTCTCTCTCTCACTCTCCCCCCTTCCGAAATTGAATCGAAAGAATGTAACTCCCACGGGTTGAGATAAGAACAGGCCAGTAACTAAGGTATAACACAAACCGCTGCTGCTACCACCAGTAATAATAATGATGAGGGAAATAACAAGGGAAGAGAATACAACCGCTCACCCAGCCCAACCGAGCAGTGATCTCACCCTTCCAGGTGACTCCTCATTAACATCCTGGGCATGACGTGCTGTGGTATGAAATACTTCTTTGGCTAGTTTGGGTCAGGTGTCCTGTCTCTACTTCCTCCTGGCTTCCCCTCCTCCCTGGCAGAGCATGAGACTCAGAAAGTCCTTGGTCAGACTAAACATTTGAGCAGTAACTAAAACCATCGGTGTTATCAGCGCTGTTCCCAGGCTGAAAGTCAAAAACACAGCACTGCACCAGCATTAAGAAGGAGAAAAAAAATGACTGCTACTGCTGAACCCAGGACAATGCTGCAGTAGATCTTGCTGTCTTGTTCTGCTGCTGTTGCAGCTTCTGGTTGAAAAACATTTGTGATAAAATTCAGCTAGATGTTAAGCTAGTAGCAAACATCAGCAAGTGAGCTTTTGACCTAGTCTGCATAGTTGTATCCTGGAAATTGTATAGAATTAATGTTAGTTATATTTCAGTTTTGCTGTGTAGGATGTTTGTAATTTAATATTAAATGCATACAGCTTACCTGAAAAGGGAAATAGAAAATGTTGCCAAGTTAGCAGTGGGGAAATAAAACCAGTAGGGAAAAGCATAATGCCTGTTTATTGTGAAAGATCAGCTTAATTTAATTCATTTCTGATGCTTTTCAGTGTAAAGGCTTAGTATGTTTGAATATGTTCTCTCCCAATTTCTTGAATCTTTGTGTAAGTGCAAAGAAAATGTATTTAAACCTGTAGGGAATATGTGTAAAATGTGCTTGCTTAGACTTCCCTATAAATAGTGGGGGTTTTAACAAACAAATGGGTTCTATTGTTAAATATTGCTATAGAGATGTTATTTTACTGTCATGAAAAGAGTTGTCTTGAAAAGTTCTATAGTTGAGTGTGATTGATTTTGCTGCTGCCTGGGAAAGTGGTGAGACCACCACCCATAACTTTCAAGATGGCAAGGAATTTGCTGTATTTGGCAAAGTGGTCCAGATGCATAAAATTATGTAACTATAAAAAATATGATTATACTGCCGGTAGGCAGCCATGCAGGAAAAGGCATGCAAAACACCTGCAGTCAGTCTTAGGTTTGTGAAGTATTTTCATGAGAAACGTAATGTACTGTAAGGATGGAGGACTTATCCCTGATGTTCTAATTTTAATGATAGATATGATTTTCGACCAATTTGATTCTTGGGATTTGTTGTTAAAAGTGACTCAGGATGAACTCACAGCTTTGGAGGTGCAAATTCACCAACTGCAGAAGGCTTGGCTGTTTTGTACTGTTACAGCTTTTTCTTTAGAATTGATTTAAGCACAGTCAAAAGTCTAATGCAACACATCTTTTTGCTTGAACGCATCAAAGCAACAGCAGCGATTTTCACTTCTCTGTCAAAATACTCAGTTTTTTGAAAATTAAGCATTTACTCTGTGCTGTTCAGAAAATTCTTGGTTTAAAATTACAGTTGTCCTCATGGTGAGCTCTCCTCACTATCAGTTTGAAACCTCTCCGTTTAGGTTTTATGCATGTTTGCCAGAAAAGATATACTGGAGTGTTCTTCATATTCTGACTCAGGGGACATAGAATCAACTGGGGTTGGAAAAGACCTTTAAGATCATGAAGTCCAGCCATTATGGTATGCTTGCAGAAGTCCTGCCATTTTTTTTTTTTTCAGTGTAGCACATGACATAATGAGAAGCAAGTTTTATCATGCTTCCTTGCACCTTTTTGCTTTGAAACTTATTGTGCTACTGCAAGTCTGGCAAACCTGCAGTGGCTACTAGAAAATTCCCCGAAGACTTTTCATTCAATTTTTGTAGAATTCTGTAGCC
The DNA here is from genome assembly GCA_009867235.2 of Psittacus erithacus. Taxonomy (NCBI): domain Eukaryota; kingdom Metazoa; phylum Chordata; class Aves; order Psittaciformes; family Psittacidae; genus Psittacus; species Psittacus erithacus. Next base: position 22,877 of record WYDI02038722.1, on the reverse strand, counting down.
AGGTCATTTATCTGAGAAGGAAGAAAGGAAAAAAAATTAAAAAGAGAGAGGGTTTAGATGTATATGAGATCCAAACACAGATAAGGACTCTCTTCATTTAATTGTGAAGCTGGACTTGTCATCCTTGTCTGAAGTGTCAAACTTCCATGAAAGACAACAATGGCAGAAAGGTTGTGGATGGCTGTTACTAAGATTTCTGGAGTCTGAGTTGGAATGTAGGTTATTCAAATCTCTGAATAATACTTGCACAAGAGAATAATGACAGAGTTGTAGCTCCTTTTCTGCCTGTGCCGATTTGACGGAGGATGCCTTGTAAAATTCAGTGGTTTGAAAGATAACATGTAAGGGAGCAGATCTAGAATTGCTCAGTGAGCTTGTGTTTCCTTGTGACATTGATCTGCCTTGGAAGCTGTATTTTTCAAGCTGTAGGTTGTTGAGCTCAGGGATAAAGCACCTCAAAGGAGATTTCTTTCTTGGTAGTAGAATGAAACTTTGAAATGCATTAGCAGAATTAAGTAAAACTCTCATTAGTTTTTCACTTTAGCAAAATAAAGGTAGTAAAAAAGGAATCTCAAAAGAGAAGAAAGGAAGGAAAGAAGAAAAATGGAGAAGAGAAGGAGGGGAATGAAGTAAGTAAATTGTTGTGTGTTTGTTTGGCTTTTTTAATGAAGGAATTGGTCTGAATGAAGGAAGAAGAGCCAAGCTAATTTACCACTCTAGTCTTGAATTATTTCTCATGAAGCACTTTCTAAGGGTCTACTGAAGATACTGTGTGACTCCCATTGATTTGTAAAGGGTGGTACAGCATACTGCTTCAGTGCGGTGAACATCGTTGTCATACCTGACAGAAGGTGGTTGTAAAACTTCCACCTGCAAATGGAAGTATTTCACAAAGATGGTTATGTAACTTGCCCCCTAACTCTTTTCTTTTTATAAGAAAAGTGTGCTTCAGCAGATATTTGAAGGTTGGTCTTAAGTTCTTAAACTGTCCTGTCTGACTTTTCAGTCTGAAACAGACTCTCTGGTTCATTGTAATTATAAACTAAGTTTTTAGCTCATCACATCTCATTGTTTTCGTCTGACTTCAGTCTCACCAGATAAAAGAATTTAGTTGTCTTCTCAGCTGATCAGTTGGCCTTAAGTCTTTCAGTATCAGTTGCATGACCAGATCTGACCAATAGTAGTATTTTTGTTGCAGTCCCTGCTTGTAGGAGAACAGCTCGTGTTTTAGAAGCACTTGATGATAACTGTGAAGGAATCAGGAGACTTGCCATGGGTAAGCAAAGGAGCCTAAAGGAACTAAATAGAACCTATTTTCAAGGCATGGAGTTGTTTACCATTTCTGTTCTTAAAAACCTTACCAACAGCTTTAGAGCTTAGCAAGAATAGGCATTTTGCTGTCAAGTCTCTCAAGATTTCTCACACTTGAACATGGCAGTGGGAAGACTTACTGCATTTATGGATAAGCCTTTGATAACTTCATGATCAGAGGGAGTGTTGGAGGCTAGAATAAAATTATAAACCTTTAAATTGAGAATGGCTTAATATAATGTTCGTACAAAACTACTAATAATGCACTTATGGAAAGAAAACTGTATAAACTTATACAGGCACATGTAGCCATCTGTTGGAGCAGGAGGCTGATATGGGAAAGGGCTTGAAAATATTTTTTTAATCTTTATTTTTAAATGCTGTTCGTATGGTTACAGAGAGGGATAGACAACAGATACAAATGGGTAACTAAGTAAAAGAGTGTAGAAACTACCTGTCACAGCTTCATGGGAGAGTGTTTATGTTCAGACACTCTTCTCCACAGCTTTGCTGGTTACCAAGGAGTTGTTGCCTTGTCCCTGGTGTTTGAAGCCACTTCTCCCACACCAGCACCTCCACTGATTTGCTCCTGTGTCCTCCTGCTTGGTCTATTGGAGGAACGATCCTCCTGCATTTGGATGCAGCAAGACTTGAACTGGGTTAATGGCAGCAACAGCTTGGTTGCAATAGCAGGAGAAGCTTGAATGCTGTATAATATACCACTTTGTGGCAAACCTGAGTGTAAAAAGGAAGAATTTATTTCCCAGGCTTTATTGCTAACACAGTTACTGTATTTTGGGATATAAGTACAGAAATAGAGCAAAATGCTCCTTTAGATCAGCACTGTTGAGTTTCTGTCTCTTTTCATGTACGTTACAGGCTGTCAGGACTTCTGCGTGACCTGTATCTGAGACCCTGTCCTTAGGTGACTCCTTCTGACAACTGTTGTTGCAGAACAGAGTTCTGCTTTGAGGGCATATATAGGCTTTTATATACCTAAAATCTAATTTGTGTTCTCTTTAAACTCAGAGCTTTTTTTCCAGTGAGGAGAGGAACATCGACTGCAGTGAACTGAAAACTCACTTTTCTGAAGTTGGGCTGTGCTGTGAACAGGAAAAAATACTAATTTTAGAAATGCTCAGCTCCACCTTGCTGTGTCCAAGGTGCACACATTGATGTGCAGTAATTCCTGAACTGCAGGATTGTGCTTGATTCAGGAAAATATGTTCATATTTAGGAACCAGTTTAGCAGAATAAATATGTGCTCTATTACAGGTCTGGTGAGGGGAGTGGTGTTGAGAGGAAAGAGTTCTGTAAGCACTGTCCATAATAACTTCCAGTATAAAACTTTATTTTTCCTTGGTTCAGGTGTTTGAACTTCTTTTCAAAATTGGATAATCTTGGGATTCCTACTCCAGATCTCATCAGTTGGCCTTTCTGTGAGAGTGATTAGTTTCTCACTTGGCAATTCATCACAGGCATTTAATCTGCTCATGGAGCTCAGCGTTTCAGACAAACATAGAGAATTAATGTCAGAGCTTCCAGTTCAAAAATTCTTCCATCTGGCACTTCAGTGACCTTTTTGTATTTGCCTTCCGTATGACAGAGACAGTTGGTTTAACATCAGCTTCGATTTCAGAAATAAAACATCCATTTTTGGAGAGTGCCTTTGAGATGGGCTGTGAGAGATGTATGAGTAAGTTTGTGCTAGATACAGAGAGGAGCATATCCCTGGATACTATTTTCAGTCTCTGAGCTCTATAGTTGGTAGCTAGCTTTGCTAGTAATCTCTGTATCCAAATAAAGTTCAACAAATACTACCCAAGAACGTGAATTACAGTTCTGGGACACAGTTGATCCTGTTACCCCTGGAGGTTACCAGAGGAGAAACAGCAGGCCATCAGGACAGGAGAAGAAATGTCTTAATTTACAGTTATTTTTAACTCACGTATTTCCTCTTTCCTTCTGTGACCGTTACTCTATTTCTTGTCCTTTGGTTCCCCCCTCACTCCCCTTTATGTTTTTTTTTTGTCTCATGCAAATTCTCTTCCTGCTCTGTTTAGCTGTGCCCATCAAATGTTCAAACCAATGTGCTGGTGATTGCAGGGAAGGGTGAGTGTTGAAGGACCTCTTTCAAATTTGGGCCTGATTGCAGTAGTAGGTCTGGTATGAACTCGCTGGTGATGTCATGCAGCATTGCATGCTCTACTTTCCCTTTCACAGTTTTGTTCGCTCCCTTACCTCATCACTTGTTCTTCCTTAATCTTTTCCCGAATTGTAGCTTTTTCACCAACTGAACTCTCTTCTTGACCTGTTCCTGTTTCTGCTTGTGAATGCAGCAGTCTTTTGCTGACCTTATCTTCTCAGGGGAGAAAAGAAAGAGCTGCCCAACTGCTTTGTTCTGCAGTGAGAATGATTCTCCAGATAGTTGAGTTTTTATTTTAGACAAAGTTGCTTATAATACTCCAGAACATTCCCAAATTGTGTTTTATAAGTAACAAATGTCAAATTCCAGTCCTGCCAGAATCTGCAGATAACTTGTGCAGTTCTCATTTGCCATGGTACCAAAGCACGGTAGAAAATAACGTGTATAAAAGGTAATGAAAACTCATACCCAGATAGGATTTTTTTTTTTTTCAGTGAAAATTAATGCTGGCCTTATGCTCTCAACAAATCACGTTCTGGGTTAGTAGTCACTTGACTGTTTATGATTTTTTTCTTTATATCTCTGTCAGCTAAATGCAAGTGCTAAGTCTTATTCTTTGTAATAATGAGATTGTTGTGCTACCTTCCAGAGGGGTTTGGCTTTACAAATTATGATCTATATCTTCATAACATTTCACTTAAAAAAGCCCAAGTGCTTTACAAAGTTAATTAGTGCTCCCACTTTCTGCTTGTGTTAAGGGCAGGATCATTATTATGAACAGAAAAATGGGATTGTGGAGAGGTTAAGTGACTTCCTTACTTCAAGTCACTCAGTAATTTATTTTTGCTCAGTGAGTACTAAATCTTGGGTTTCCAGGTATCAGGCCCTTTCTTGCTGCTTCCGAAATGGTACAAATGGGGGGAATTCAGATGTTTTCTTCTGATTTTTCAGTGAGAATTTTGGATTTTCACTTTGCTATTTAGCCAACTCACCACTTTTTACTAAGATGTACACAGTAACAATGAGGGGTAGAGAATAGTAGATGGATATTTTACATTAGTCCTTAGGTAATGGATGACCAAAGTAAACACTGGTAGGATGTTAAATGTAGAAATTAAAAAGCAGATATAATGCATCTTCCTGAAAGATGTGAAGAGGTTCGGAGTAGTTTACACTATGCAAACATTCTTAGGTTTTTTATTCTGTGTGGTAGGATGTTTGGTCTATCCTGCCAAAGTTGATGGCTCTTTGTTACTGAGGATATCTTTATTAATCTGAATAAATTCCACTGATACGGGACAGGACTTTTACTACGCACCTTAACAAATGATAAATTCGGGGGGCATTCATGACTGTCTAAAAATTCATGAACCGTAACAGCTATAAATTAGTTACTTCAGTGATCACTCTTAACTCTTTAAATGCTATGTTACTTTAAACAGTAAATTTATTAATCCAGCAATCTTTATTTCTAAAAATCCTGTTTGTTTGGGATCTCTTAATTTTGCTGACAGTGATGAAGTAAAAGAAATCTTGCATTGAAGCTATATTACAATAACTACATTTGATAAACATCTATTTCTATTTTTTATACATCAATCCCAGATGCAGATTAAGGAGTATTACTTGAAATGCTGTAAGGTGATTCGAAGAGACATCTTTATTTAGAAATGATTCCATGAATGGTTATACTGATTTTCATTTGTTTAATGGGGCTTATTATGGGACTTTACGCAAGGAGCAAAAATACAGTTCTTGTGATTACAGTCTCTTAACTTCAGCAGTAGTCTTTATGGGGACAAATCAGTGATTTGCAAACATTGTCTTGAGGTATGATAAATACTGTGATGTTAGGATGGGGGTTGTAAGAAATTGTAGCCCAGTGATCCATACTGATGTAATGATGACTAAGCCTGTTTATCAGAAAGCAGTGTTGGGATCTTCTCAAATTGGTTGTGAGACTGAGTAGGATAAAAGGGGAAAAAAGATTGTCCCAGCTGTTGTCTGTCATGCATTGTCTTCCGATTCTGATCAGCAAGTGGGAAAGCTGCAAAGTTTACACTATATTATGTGTGGAATTTTGAAGTGTCCTTTCTGTAGTCTTCTCAGTGTGTGGTAGTGGTTCTTTTTACTTTAAATAAATAAAAAGCGCATAGAGAAACACTAGAATAACTTTTAATACCAAATGTGCTAACTTTTGTGGGGCTGCTTTTATTTTGAATTACACTGGTGTAATCTGTGATAGCTCAAGTAATGTTGGAATTACATGAATATTCTGATTTTCTAGATAAGTCCTTTTGCTCTTTCTTTCAAAAGCAGAGAAGAGCTCTTCATGTAACTGCAAAGTGGCTGTTTGTGCTGAAGGTTTTAAGTGGCAAAATTAATTCTGTCTCATCATCTTTCTTTCTGACATACCTTTTTAGTTGAGACCGAATAAGCAATTATGGAAAAAATTAAAAAGTGAGTGTATTTCAGTTATCAGACGTGGAGAATGTGTGAGGTACCAGTGGTTGCTCTGGTGGCTACTTGGTATATTGGCATACTGTATGGCAGCAGAGTGTGAAACAACTTGGGGAAATACAGTTGTGTATTTAACATTACTATCTTTATGTTCATGGAGAGATGCTTCTGTTGGATCATACCTGGGATGACAAGCATATTTTCTGCAAGGCTGGGGTCGGAGACTGTCCACTACTAATACCATTACCACACTGGGTAGGAACAGTCATGTTATTTTCAGGTTAAATCCTTCCCATGAAGACACCAAGTCCCTGGGCAGTTTCTGAGTGCCTCTTTGGAAGGGCTTTTCCAAAGAGTAACTTCAGACACAATCCTCCCCCCCTCCCAAGTTTCTGTAGGACCATTCTGTTCTCTGTAGAAGAGCAAGACTCTGTCTAAGGGAGATTGGATGTTGGAGTCTAGCTGTGGTTTTGCAGGACTTTCACCTTGGAATCGAAGCAGAGACTTGGGGGATGAATGCCCTACATCTAAAGTTCTCTGGTGGAGATGCATGGAATTCATGCACGCCATGCCATGGTTTCATTTTGCCTTTTTCCCATGTAGGGAAAAAAAAATAAAAATAGTTTTTATCATCTGTCCCTTGTCCCTTCCCCTCTGTCACTGCTTTCTCCAACATCTGTTTTTCAGCATGATTCTCTGAGGTACTGCTGTTGGGATTCCTGCCAGGTGGGAACTGAAGTGGCAGAAAGCAGCCATACCCTCTCTTAAATTTCATGTCTGGGGCCACCTAAATGCCCAAGTCAGAGGTGCTGAATTGGCCAGTGACTTCCTTGAGCCTTTACTCTCTTATACGAGGTTTGGAAGGATGGTAATGTCCGCTTGAACAATCCTTACATGACAGGTTTTTACTGTATTGCCTGTTCCACTTGTAATAATCTGTTGTTTAAAATTTATTAAGTTGATTGGCCTAGTTTTAAATCATGTTTGCTGTAAAGGAGAAAGCATAAACAAAGATCTTCTACTCTTCATATAAGATCTGCTGTCAGAAATACCTCTTCTGAAAGCAGTAACTGTGATTTCATTGCAGCACTTTCAAAAACCAAGTAGTTTCTGAAATAGTTTGTGCTTCTGAAAGTTAAGCTTTGAATGCAGGTTGTGGTGGGAGAATGGCGGTAACTCCTGAAGGGTAAAGAATCGCTCAAAGTGTTGACATACCTGAGTGTTTACTTATATGATGCATTTTGTTAAAGAAGCAATAATTTAAAGTGTGTAATGGCTCATACTGTTTGCTAGACAAAAGTTTCTTTAAATGGGTGTCACATTCATGCTGAAAAGTTCTTCTTTCTCTTGATTGCATTTTATAAAGCATAATTGTCATCTTGTTAGTTGAGAAACCAAGATATCACCTGTATTGTCTCTACATACATTTGAGGTAAGAATCTGTAATAGTTAAGGTGCCATTAATCACATTGTCATGTAGCAACAGTTTTAGACCGTGGTGGCATTTACAGCATCTCAATGAGTGTCTCGACTCCACTGTCTTAAGCGCAGCATCACGCAGATTTATAGAGCAAGGGTAAGGAGGGGTGATGAATTATACAGATTGACTTCCTGTATGTCATGAGCTCTTAAACTTGTTTAACTTATTTTATTTGCTCTGGTAACTGTGGATAAAGCAAATATTCAACAAAACCATCTAGTTTTAAGGATGTACTGGCAAGAGATAATTTCCACTACTTTCTGGATTGTAATTTTCAATGGAGTCCATGAGGGTTGTTCTGTGTGTAGAATTAGTAAAATAATACCCCCCACTCTGAAGACCCTGTGGCTTATGTAGATAAAACAGATGAAAAGGGGCAAAAACAAAGGTCCTGTCTTAGAGATGGCAAAATTCTGACTAGCCCAGAGTATTAAATAGGAGCATCTAGAAGTGACTGAAAATGAACTTGTGTCCTTTGTGACAAATACTGCACTTTAACTGAGAAATGGTCCTTACTCTTGCGCAAAAAGAAAGCTGAAAATAAGACAGTGGGTTAGTCTTCTCCTGACTACCGGCAAGGAACTTGCAGGTGGTGAGCTGTGGTTTACAGATCTAAAAGCTTCTGATGCTAGTTATTTGTGTATATCATTTTAGAGGCTGAAATTCGTAAGGATCACTTTTGTTATGCAGTACAAAAGAAGAATGATACTTAAAAGGCTGAATTAATGTAACAGAAAAATTCAAACTTCCTAGAAGTGATCTGGTCTTGATGGTGAAATCTAAGATCATTTGTATGCTCAGGCAGACCTCCGAAATACATTGTGCATCAGTCTTTCTCAGTACACTGTTGCTTTGTTGCATGATAAGTTACTATAGAGTAATTTCTGCTATTAGCTTTAGCGCAGGAGTGTCAGATCAGCATGCCCACTGCCTAGGGGCAAAGGCAAGGATATTGTGATAGTTTAGCTCTTGCTGATGGAGGGAAACCTGAAATTACCACCAAGTTTACTGCAACCCTAAGCTGCGTTTTAGACCTGCTCTTTTCAGATTTCACAGAGCAGAGTTTCAGCACAAAGCTGGGCTTGACCTATCAGTGACAATGTAAAACAACTGCTTAAATATTGTTTATCTTCCGAGTTTTATAGTCAGGGCAGACAGATTGGAAATGTGTACACTTCAGCAGTAGCATAAGGTCAGCTCTCTTGCCTGTGGTCAGTGGTCATTTGGAAAGAATGTTTTACTTCTGCTAGGGAACTATTGATGTAGGTGACAGAGAAGTGATGAATGAAACCCCTTGCCAGTGCTGGCAGGAAAAGCACTGAAGTTGCAGAGCAGGCACAGGAGCATGAGGAGCAGCCCCTGCTTTTGCACTTCTCTGCAGTGTTCAGTCTTTTCCGCTAGTGATGCTGGTGTTTAGCCTGTGCGTGCGCTGTTTGACATCTGAGTGGGGGACTGCTGCACATCTTGGTTTTAGCCATTAGAAGATGATTGTGGGATTTTCATCCTATTGCAGATTCAGTCAAGTGACCTGAAGGTTAAAGTGTCTTCCTTCAATATCTAAATCCAAACTCTTACTGCTTCCAGTAGAGATGATCAATAGCATGTCTTGCATTTTTAAATGCAATGCTTGCTGGCCCACGTTAGAGCCAGACATGGGGATTTTCCAGTGGAAAAACCAGAAGCAGCACTCATGGCATTATTATCTATAGTTTGTTTATAACTGTGGATTCCAAACATTTTAACCGGCTACAAGTGGCCTTGATAATTTGAAAGGAAGCCAAGTATAGCTTTTTAACCTTTCCTCCCTATGTCCTGCCCCTGTTTTCTAGATCATAGGCTTTCATAGGCTGAATAATACTTAATGATTTATTTGCATCCATGTTGATTAAGTGAAAATGAAAGCACTGCTATTTTAATAATAATTTCAGCTGACATTATGTTAAAACGTCTTTGTTGGTAGAAGGCATTGCAAGAACATGGATCTGGAGACAGTGGGAAGTATGTGGGTGCATGTCTGTGCATATAAGTTGGTTTAGGGAAAAAAAGCCAATTAATTTTACAAGAAGGCTAATTAAAAATTCTTTGTGCACCAGTTCTTTATCTTTTCTCTCTGAAGTAATAGACCAAAATTACATAATTGCCTTCATTTTGGCCTGAGAGGGAATGAAGGGGGGCTGTTCCTTTTCTCAGTTAAATGCTGGTTAAATTTTAGTCTTAGGAAAACCACTTTAATGAGAAGAAATGTGAGCCCTTGTAAAGCTAGTAATGTCCTTCATTAGAGTTGACCTGGTGTATGATCGTTTGGCCAGATGGCACTGTGCAGGAAACGTACTTTAAATTTTTAATGTACAAAAGAAATCTTTGATCTACTGTTACAGTGGATCATCAAACCCACAAAACATAAAAACCATGAGATGTAGTCTCCCAGAATTTCTAGAAACAGTTGAAGTAAGTTGGATATCAAGGCACAGAATTCCTCCAGGGGAATGGCAAAAATAATTTATTGAAGATATTTGTATTGGATGCACTTTGTGTTATGGAGAAGGAGTCCTGATTAAATGGTAATGGTAAATACTTCTTTTTCTTATTTGATGTTAACTATTTTATGACAGCAGGTGTTCCAAGATGCTTTGATTGTAGGTGTTTGGATGGAACGTCATGCTTCTTTCATTTTATGTATGTGAACAATACAGTTGATAGCAAATTAACACTGTCTATCCTTAAATACTTTCAAACATTATGGAAAAAGTACATTTCAGATTCTTTTGATTTGCTTTATGATTTAAGGAGTCTCTTGGGACTGCCTGCATCACACTTCATAGCCTTCCCTGTAGCCTGAAGGCTAAAATTGTTTCTTTTCTTCCAAAGTAAAAGCTGAGTCTCTTATGGGTGAAAGCAGAGGCTGAGGCCTTGAATACGACCCCCCACCAACTGTGCAATTTAAAAATAATGTCTTATACATTGAAATGTATTAAAATTAAAAACCAAAATGTACATGACTGGAGTATATAAACTTGCTCGTTTAGTTCTTTCGAACTAGCAAGAGCATATTTTGATATCTCAAGCAGCAAGTTGCAGTTTTTGAGGCTTGGCAGAGTCATACCTCACAGTAACAAAGAACTGAACTTCAGTGCTTTAGTGTGTCATTAAGCTGCAGTCTCACGTTTCAGTGCCTGGGAACTGATTTACTTGTTTGATTTTCTGAGACATATAGTGATAATAATAATAATATTTTATAAGCATTATTTAAAAGTACAGTAGTATACCAGTATTGGATCTTTGGCAGGCCAGCACTGAAGTGTGCACACAAACTACCATCATTTATTTTAGTTTAGTCTCATCCAATTTTAAATAAATTGAAATCAATACTGCCTGCGGGTATCAGTGGCTAGCTTGGAGAAAGAAGTGAAGTGGCATTATTGCTAAGATCACATTGTACAAAAACCCACAGTGTATGAATTTTATGCACATTCCTCTTTTGTCTTTCTTTTTTAGGATCTTTTAGTATACTTTGCAAAGATAGGCTTTTTATTGTTACGACTGTGGTGCGTGTCCCCTATGTAAAATGCATCCTTATGTAAAATATATGTGTTGTTTGCAATTTTAATGTAGAAACAGAAAGCGAATGCTTCTGAAGTCAAATACCTTTTTGATGCTGGCTGGTGTATTGACGCGGACTTTAAGCCTTGGATTGACATGGACTTTAAGCCTGTTAGAGGCAATGAATGCTCTTTTTTCCTTTCAGATATGTGTCACAAAGATGTCTACACGGAATTGCCAGGGAATGGATTCAGTGATCAAACCTCTGGATACAATTCCTGAAGATAAAAAGGTCCGGGTTCAGAGGACACAAAGTAGTTTTGATCCATTTGAGAAACCAGCTAATCAAGTGAAGAGGGTTCATTCGGAGAACAACGCTTGCATTAACTTCAAAACTTCATCTGCAGGAAAGGAATCACCTAAAGTCAGGCGGCATTCCAGTCCCAGCTCTGTAAGTGCACAGTCCTCACACCTGCGCGCGTACCACGTGGTGGAATTAATAACACTAGATAAACATTTTCTTGTTTAAGAAGAAACTGATTACTTGGAAACAAACCAAGAAACTTATGGCAGCTATAAAAGATGTTTCCCATATATATTTGTACCTCTATGTATAAAATGGAATAAGAAAATAGAATTTGAAAAATAATATATTTTTAAATTCCTCTCAAATATTAGCTAGGGTGTCTTATGGGATGTCTAAGCATTTTCCTCTCCTGATCCTGGTGTGGCATTACAGCTGCTATAATGTTTATGCTGCAAATTTTGCAGAGGGTTGCTTATTTGTGAAGAGGAGTTCTTCCCCATGAAGTTTAGGAAACCACATGAATTGCCTGTTTTATTTTTAGATTTAGGTTTTAAAGAAACAGATCGGATTTGACAGATTTTGTTTACACTTTAAAATTCTCTTTTTAAAGTCAAGTAGTAAAAATAACGTTTATTTCCATGTCAGAAATTTTGTGTGCATGAGAGAGAAAGGGGAGAAACAACTGAGAAGGGTTTGGCAACACATCATCACTGTTGTATTATTCTCAAGTATTTTGAAAGAAACTAGATAAATAAAGTGTCATATCTTTCATGAATAATGCCCAGAACGGGTTTCTCCCAAAAGACCTTCAAAATTATTGAAAAGCTATTTCTGTTATGCTTTGGCAAGGAAAATCCATAATAATGTGACCTTTGAGTTGAATACTAAGGGATCTAAGCAGAATGGATCTAATGCTTCAACTCTTAGTTGGCGTGAAATGCTTTAAAAGATTGATTGCCTCTTCTTTTTTCTTTTCTCTCTTTATTTTTCTCTATCTTCTGGACATCTTCTGTCCTCCCTACAGAAGTTTGACTGAATTCTGTCAGACTTCTAAGAAGAAATGACAGAGTTTCATTTTCTGTAGATGAGCTTTGTTTAACCCATGTGATTTTACCGGTAAGATGCCGAGCCTCCAGGGGACCTTCCTTTTTAGAAAAGGTTACATTTTGAAATGTAACCATCTGTAGCAAAACCCAGTCTGCTTTTTCATCATTGCCTGGCATTATATAGCTGCTGCCAAAGACATCTCTGGTGTGTTCCAGATGAGTCTGTAACAAGGAGTTCTTACCATAAAACTTTTACCAGTCATTAAGGATGGATGGAGTGGTTTACACGGTGCATGATGTCTGCATATTGTTTGGCACCACCACCACTCAATTTAGATGATTTTTTTTTTTTTTTATTAAGTCTTTCCTGGGGTGTTTTTGTGGTATTAACTCACTTCCCATCTCTGATGTTCTTATCTTGTTCCTCTTAGAAGTTATTATTAATTTCTGTTAATGCTTTATTAACTTATTTTCTATTAAAACTCAGAGAATTTTAGTTGCTTTGTTTCCAGAATTTTGAAGTAGATTTTTTGAAACTGTGTTATTGGCATCTTGTACTTTTCCAGCAGACTGATACTCTGCTTCATCCGTTCAATCTCATATAACCCCAATAATTTTTTATGTAAATGCTGTTAATGCTTCCTCTCCTAGTATGCAGGTGGTTAGAGCCCTAACTCAACATACACTTTTGTTAATCTTCTATGGTGACTCAGACAGACTTGCTGAGGACATCTTGTATTGAAGTAGGTGCACAGGAATTTCCTGAAATACAGTTCTTATTTCTCAACTTCCTGTAATTCTCCCTGATTTTTATAGCTCTATTCAGTGAAGTCAGTTCTTCCTTCTGCTTTGAGGTATTGTTAATAATTTTTTACTCTTCCTCACAAGGAGCACCTGGCAAGGAATAATGTTAGCATTCGTGACCAGGAAGAGGGAAGAGCAGAAATTCACATCAAAAGGTGATTTTAGCCGTCTCATGATTGCAAGTCACACCTGGTCCTGCCAGCAGACCTAAGTTCTTATGTCCAAGGCAGAGATACGATCAGGCGACTCCCCTTCCTCCAGAGCCTGAATAAGCTGCCCCAGGCAGGAGGTGTTATGATGAACATTTCATTCAGCATAGGTCTGTGTGGTTAGTTGCAGGAATTTGTCATTCTCTGGTTTTGAATTACACTTGAACTGACGAAGGGTTTTGAGCTTCATTTTTTTCTAGTTCTGATGTTGTATGGCAGATGTCCTTGCTACTTCTTCTGATAATTACTTTTTTAATTCCATGGCAGGGGACTGCTAGGTATTCTTCCAAATTAAGTTAATACTTGATTCTCTGGAAATTCTTCTGCTGAAAAGATTGTACCAGTCTGAATGGGCATTTCAGTTTCTGTAAATGTTCTTGAGCATGCTATGGCCTCTGGGTTGTACTGGCTACAGCTGTGTAGTTGTGTTTCAGTTTTAGCTTTGCTTTCTGTAATCTATTTGAAGGTACTCTGAAAGATGTATGCTACCTTCAGTTTGCAGTTTCTATGCTTGATTAGTGGAGGGGCTGAATTAGCGATAGGCTTCTGTTTAGTCTCTTCTCTTTCATCATGTAAACTCCACTGTAGCCATCAGGTGCGGAAGTGATGTCTTACAGAAAGTACATGGCTGAGGCTCACAGTCTCCATGTCACTGTTTTATCTCAGGTGGAAGTCCTTTATTTGTCTCAGAAATAACATTTTTCAAGAAGTGAGCTGAAAGACCTTTTTTATAGTTCCCTGTGCCATCATCTTCTCTGTTGATTAGTTTCAGAAGCAATGTTGGCAGGCATCAGCTTCACTGTTTGGGGAAGATCACGAAATAATACTTTGCAGGTAGCACATTACCCATTTTATGTTTCCTGCGCCTTCAAAATGTGCTGCACCTTGTGATGAGAAGATCGCATGCACGCGTGCATGTGCACACACACAGACGCAGAGGCTGAGGAAGCAGAAACTCCATGTTCCTGCCCACAAGTTGTCACTTGGATAAATCATTTGCTCTTGAACATAGAGTAATTTTCTGCAGTTAATGTCTCACATCATTGCAACCTGGTAGAAATCCTGTGTAGTTAATTAGTGCAGTAACATACAGACAGAAGTTAAGTTTATAAGAACAAAAACATAATGTGTTAAGTTTTACACTTCCACCTGAGTCTTTCCACCTGACATTTACGTACTCATTATGTAAACCAGCTACATTGCATTGTGTTTTCTTCCTCTCTTCTTTTAAACATAAGAAAACATCTAGGGGTAGGATTTCCAAATAACTTAAGCTGATTGAAATTGGATGTTGTTATGGAATGAGATTTCCAGCACAACAAACTTACCCTTTTCTCACATCAGAATAATGGATAATATTTACCTTGGAGGTAGTGAAGTAGGTGTTTGCCTACCACCTATCAACCACTGTTAGAAGAGGGGAATTTGGCTTGATAAATCTTTGCTCTGATCCAGACCAACACAAGAGACCTGTGTGTATATATATATATATAATGTATGTGTAGCTCTAGTTGCGTGTACTTCTCTGTTTGTATCTATCCTAAAAATCGTTTGCTGAGTCTTTTACCTACCAAGGGAAGAAATTTGCTTTTTTTCCTTCCTTAGCTGAACACAGTAAAAAAAAAGTAGGATTCAAAACCAAGTACATGGCAGTCTTCCCAAAATAACAGTGGCTTTGAAAAACAGTTATTCTCTGAAAGTTTAATTTGAGATCCATACTCTTTGGGCATGTTATTATTACATATTTTTCTTCAATGCCAGGTGAAATTTTATTGCATTCACTGTACACATTTTCTACACTAAAATAGTACTTTTGCATTGTATGTAAATAGAGTTTGCAAGTTTTGTAAGCTAGCCATCTGGTTGTCATGGTTTAACTCCTGCTGGCAACTAAGTACCGCACAGCCACTTGCTCACTCCCCTTAACTCCCCCAAAGGTGGGATGGGTAGGAGAGCTGGGGAAAAAAAGGTAAAAAACATGTGGGTTGAGATAAGGACAGTTTAATAATTGAAATAAAATAAAATATAATAATAGTAATAATAACAACAATTATAGTAATAAGGAGAGAGAGAACGTGGGAGGAATAAAACAAATAGAAAAGAAAAAACCCCAAGTGATGCACAATACAATTGGCTCATCACCTGCTGACCAATGCTCAGCTCATCCCCAAGCAGTAATCAGCTCCTCCCAGCCAACTCTCCCCAGTTTGTATATTGGGCATAATGTGCTGTGGTATGGAATACCCCCTCCTGACAGTGCTCCCTCCTGGTTTCCTGTTCTTCACTGGCAGAGCATGGGAAACTGAAAAGACCTTAGCAACAACTAAAACATTAGCTTGTTAACTTTATTCCCATGCTAACTTCAAAACATAGCGCTGTACCAGCTACTAGGAAGGAAATTAGCTCTATCCCAGCCTAAACCAGGACACTGTTCAAGATTTAATTACACAGTGATAGGCATCAGTTTGTTCTCTTTTAATGGCTTAAGATCCATGTCAGAATTAAAATGCCATGCTAAGATATAAGTACTACCTTTCAGTTACTTTTTAAAAACTAAATGTGTCAAAACACTAAAAACATTCAGATAAAAATCATTGGATAAGCGATGTTTTATTGTATGATATATCCTCTTCGGGTGTACCCAACTGTCTCCAGTTTTAGGAACCTGTTAATTGCTAGAGTAACTGCCTACTTCCTGTTTGATACTTTTTGTTGAGGTAAGATAATTTCAAAGTCCAGTGTAAAGAGTGGATCTTTCTTTTCTGGCACAAGGGAAGCTTTAATAACTGTTAACCTGAGGGATACACTTTAGATGATGAGGCAGATAAAATGTGGCAGTTGGTCCAGCTTCTGTGCTTTGATAGCCTGGAGAACAAGTAACCGGCTTTAAAAACTGCATCCAGCCCTTCCACAGAGCGATCTGTGGTCGCTCCTGCTCAGATTGGTCTTAATTTATGGCTGCATATTAAAGGGTTAGAAAGATGCAAGCAATAGGATGGATCAGATAGTGAGAGACCTGAGATTAAAGCTCGGTTTGGATTCTTTAACATCATTGTATCCCTTGATTACTGCCCTGGAAACAACTTGCAAGGTTTAAAAAACAAGTAAGTGTGATCAAATTGGTCTGTTATTGTAGGTTGGATACAACCTGAAATTAGTGTGAAACTTGCGTATGGTTTTGTGAAAACAGCTCTACCATTGTGTCAAAGAAAACCAAATATAAAGTGGTTAAAAAAAAAAGTCTTTTGTTCTTGTGATTTAATGTCTCAGTTAAGCCTCTTGGCCTACCTTTCACTTTGAAGTTTTTCTAGCAATGATGTATTTCTTTTGTGGCACAGAACAGATCTTTAGATTTGACTTTAATAAATTACAGTGGCGCTGTGAGCATTATATTTTCCCCTTGAGGATGGTTTTAAGTTGAAGTTTAATACTCTTCAGTTTTGTGGGTTTGGTTGGTTTTGGGTTTTTTTGGTTTTTTTTTTTTTTTTTTTTTAAAGGTTTTTTTAAAATTTCAGCTCGGGAGTGTGACAGTTAAGTGTGACATTCACAAGCTGTTTTGCAGTTATGAAAAATGCATGAGAACATAACCCACACAGCTTCTATAAGAATAGTCAGGTGATTCTCAGTGTAATTTTCCATTAAAGCTTTCTTTACTACATGGATTTTGAAAATTTCTAATAGAGGTATTCACATGGCTGTGTAGTGCAAGGGCTCATACTGCAAGATCTTTGATTAAGTCTATTATCTCTCCTAAAGCCTGTATCAGTGAAGTGGCTATTTGAAATTACCTGGTCCGAAAAGTCAGTTTCCTCTCATTTCTTTTTCTCTCTGTTATTTTTAATACTCTCACATCGCTTTGAAATACTAGCTTCTGCTATTTCTGTATTCAAGAATTTGGCATACTCTTTCTATCCTTTTTACTATGCTCTGTATTTCCTTAACTGGAGGGAAAACCCATCCAATCTTGATTACCCTAAGCTCTGCTAAAGATGCTCACTCCTAGTGCGCAGTGGTGCTCTTAGGCTAATCTTGCACTGGGAAGATGTAGTCTAATAATGAGAAAACTACCTTAATGGAAACTATCTGGGAGGAAAAAGACATAAAGGCAAACAAGAGAAACTCCCAGGGAGTTTCCTGAAGGGAAAGAGGTGAACCATTCTGCATTCCAGTTGCCAGTGTCCTCTTGGGGATAACATTCTTCCATGACCAAGTTTTCCAGCAATACCTATCTGAGTGAGGAAGCGGACACCTTGAAAGGGCGAGCTATGCCACAGGGTGACCCGGATTGGCTGGAAAAGTGGGCTAACAAAAACCTTATGAAGTTCAATAAGGACAAGGTCGTGCGCTTGGGTAAGCACAAACCAAGAGCTCAGCACAGGCTGGGATCTGCCTGGCTGAGGAGCAGCTCTGTGGAAAGGGACTTGGAGTTCCTGGCTGAAATGGTTATAATTTTCAACAGTCACATGGAACTTCAGATTATTTCAATTTCTTCCATAGCCCTTTAGTTAAGATTCCTTTAAGCTTAAAACTGAATTTTTGGCAAGTTTTGTATTTTTGCTTTATCTCTGTCAGACTTTACTTCCTTTTAATACAGAAAAAAAAAGGAAAGATGAGAAGTGTCTGAATTTCTTACCTTTATAAGCAATTTGTAATTGTAAGTTTGAATTAATGCGTGAGGCTTCATTAAAAAAAGAGAGAAAATGTTAGGGAAATGGTAATTTTGTTCCTTCATTTTCTAAAGTCATTCCGTGTGCTGAGTGAGATCTAGCTTGGTGTTTCATTAAGAAATACCATACAAATTAGTCTTCTGCTGCCTCTGAAGTGCTTTTCTATACCAGATACCTTCAAAAATTTTAAGCCTTTTAAGATTACAAATGTAAGGAAAAATAATGTCCATTTTCACAAAGGGAGATCTAATATTGTGAGAACATGGACAATCTCATCTAGTGATTCAGCTGGAATAGTTCTGAGCTGCACTGTGGAGCAGCCTCACGCAGTGCCCCAGGGCTCAGCTCCGCAGCAGCAAGGCTGACTTGCCACCCTCCCCAAAGCAGCCCAAACCACTCATCCAGTGCCTGCTTATGCTGGACAAGAGCAGACCAGAAGCAACCAGAAAATAAGCAGAACCCCAACCCCTTAGCCGCTGCCTGTCCCATATGCAGTAAAATCACACAGCTAATATCCTCTTCTTTCCAGGTTACAAGTTGTTGTGACTTTTACACTATGGTTTCTAGCAGTATGAAATAAAAGTAAATCTCAGTGTGAAAATAAGGATGGATGTGAAACGCATATATAAACCTTGTCCTTTTTCTGTCTTGCTTTGAGAAAACCAACAATGAACTATTCACTGTTAACTAGCATTTCCATTCCAAACAAAGCTACTCACTGTGTGTTTGCTGCAGCCTGCAATTTAGGAAATACTTGGCTTTCCCTTTTCGTTCCATGGGAGACACTTTTTTTCTATAGTTTCGAAATATTGCATTAGTCTGTAATTGGATACTTAAATGAGAAGGCTGCTTGAATAAATATTTTATTCACCTTTATTAGTGACATATTTAAAAAGAAAGACTTAATAAAAAAATTGATTTCTAACCTGGCAGAATTCGTTTTTGAGCACAGATTGGGAACCAAGAATATTACAGCCTTGTCTATAATAATAAAGTGTTCCAAATAATGTAACAGGAAAAAGATCTTGGAGTTCCCATACCACAAATTTTCATCAATCTAGTAATATTTAGAAACCCTGTAGCAAAATACTAGGTTGTTCAGTGTATTGGAGGGAGATGAATGGGATCAGTTTTACAAACATACATGTGTATATCCTGATACCATTCAATTGGAAGCTTGGATGTTAGTATCAAAATTAGGTGTATATACATCAAAGTTCCAGAATTTTGGCTTAGGACAAATGTAGAATCATTCAGTAAAGAGAATTTTTGCATATTCTGGCTAGTGGCTAATTGAAGAGGTATGATGGTTATAGTGGAGACTTGTGGTTATTAATGGTTATAGTGGAGAGGTGTGAGGTACCAAGTCATTTTACCTGAGATGCTCTTGTCTGCTTAAATAGAAGTAGGTTTAGGCTCAGTTGATTTAAAACTTTCAACCATGGTTTTAAAGGTATTTACACACAAATGTGTCCTGTACTGTAATGTTTGTTTCCTTTCGAAAAACCTGAAAGTTGAGTGCTCTTTCTAAATTGGGCATAAGATCCTGAATACGAGTGTAGACTGTGTGCAGCTGCACATGGCTTAGAGTCTCTTTGTTGAATTGAACCCTAAAGATGCTGGATTTGCTTGTCTGCTTTGCTTTGTAGTGTTATAACCACAGTACTAACAAATCAGTTCCTTTATGTGATTTCAGCATCGGTGCTGACCTTCCCGTGTTTCTGCTTAATATACTTTTTGTTGGTTTAGGTACAGGGCATCTGAGCACTGAAGCCTAAATTATATGTAGATAATGCTGAGGGAAGGTGTAGATCAGTTTTTTGCAGTGTCCTTCTGGTCCTGGTGGAAAAAAAAAAACAAACCCCTTCCTTCCAGACAGCTGGAAAATGGGGAAAATCGGGAAAAAGGAGTGCACTTCAAAAAACTCAAACATCTTCTAAGAACCTAATTGGCAAGTTTTCATGTCAGGTGAATTTCTGGTTTTGCAGAGTTGTGGTGTCCTCTGTTAGGCCTTTTGTTTGTTAGGCCAGTCTGTTGCGAAAGTCAGCTGAACGATCTAGCCCTTTGAGCAAAAAACATTGCTTAGCTTGGTTTGGTTTTAGACTCCTACCTAAGGAAGATATTAAATCTACAGGACTTTGTTCAATTATGCTGGATATGCATGCCTTTAAAAGTATGGTGTGATTATATGCACAGTCTCAGGACTGTGAACATAATTTGGAATCAAGATACCCCGATTAAAGGTGCTCTCCTTTAGTATTTTGACTACTTTCTTAACAGTGATTGATACACTGGGACATTGACTACCTAGAGCAATGTTTTTGGGAGCCTTAAAAATATATATATATATATAAATTCAAACAGCTCTTTTAATCTGATTTTATAGGGCAGATTAAGACTGTTGCTTAAATCTCTTGCTTGAAGATAAGATGGCTTAGTTGTTAATGATCTTTTTCCCCTCTATGAAGTGATAAATGTGAAAAATAAACCCGGAATCTCTTTGATTAAGAGCATAATCCTTTTGATAGTTCTGGCGATATAAGTGTATGGTTGATATTGGCAAGCAAGCATCTGGGCTGTGGAATGATGTTTTATTTGGGTAGCCTTTTATTTCGTTTTGTTAATTCTGCTTTTTTTTTTTTTTAATTGTTGCTTCTGAAAATGTGCAAGTCTGTGAGTTTTGGTAATGACATTTGGTATCTAAAGGCTGAATCAAAGCAGTTAATGTTGTGGGTGCAATACATGCTGAAAGGTCATCTCTTTTGTTTGTTTTGTTTTGTGTAGCCCACAAGCCCCAAGTTTGGAAAAGCAGACTCATATGAAAAACTGGAAAAACTAGGGGAAGGGTCCTATGCTACAGTGTACAAAGGGAAAAGCAAGTAAGTGGTGGTTTGGTTTTTTGGTGGATTTTTTTTTTTTCATTTAACTTGCTGTGTAAACGAAAATAAGCAGAAAGTATTAACTGATTTTACTGCATTCTATAGAGATCCCTATGAATTAATCCAAAGTGCTACGGATTGCCGTGTGCTGTAGTGAAAGAGGCTGAGACTATATTGCATAGGTAACATACTACCTTCACATCAGAACAAGATGAAATCTCATCTTGTTAATCTGATATTTTGGTTGTACTTTAATGTTGTACTATTTTCTCAGTATCCATACCGAACTAATTTTTAGGAGTAAAAGTTTTTTCTGATGTTCTGAGAATAATGCTGAATTTATGCAACAAGTTGTTAATATTTTGTTTGTGATAAAAAAGCTTGACTAAAATAACATGAAGGGAATTAATGGAATTTGGACTACTGTTAATTTAGTTTGTTTACAAGAGTTTATTTACAGTTGGCACAACTACTCCAAATAAGCATATATGTAATATGCATACATATGAAATATTTTTCAGCTACTTCTTTAATGTTATTTGTGGTAACTTTTATATCCACAGTGCCCTAAGTACTTCTATGTTGTACAAAATAATTCAGTAAACACATTTAAAACACACTTCTTGAGCTAGTGCTTCAGCTGAAAGTTACCTTTTGTCAAGCAGAGTGTTCTGTGCAAGTTCATATATTTAATCAATTTTCAATAATAATAAAGCAGTTCTGAGAGTGGATACAATATCTTTATTTAAAAACTTTGTCTAATGAATGATAGGTGAGGCAACTCTACCATTCTCAGCAAAGAGAGCATAATGGCAGTCATGACAGAATAACTACTGAAACAAGGAAATCTGTGTTAACATTTTCCAGGGTTACTAAGTTAGCCAGTTCTGAAATATTTTTTTTTCACTTAATATTTGTAATAAATCAGATTGAGGGGTGCCCTCATCTCTCAGTAGCTTTGAGACTGATGAGCATAGTGACAGATGATATGAATAAAAACATGTTCTAAATGTAGAAGTATTTACACTTGTGCCATGCCGAAGCATGTATTGTCTTTCATTGTCAGCTTTCTTAAAAAAACCAAACCTAAACCAAACAGTTATGCTGTACTGTTTTATGAGGGTCTAGGTAATAGAAGAAGTGTGGATTTTAACTTGCACCTTATTACTAAAACTCTTTAGTAAAATCACAGCCCCTATCTGGTGATAGTTATCCCATATGCTTGGCTTTCAGTAAGATTGAAATAAGGCAACAAGGTTGCTGGTTGTCCCGTCAATGAGTGAAACCAACTGAAGGTTGAAAACAAAGCAAAGTGCTTCCCTGAAACTATTTAATTCAGTGGTGATTTATTGTGTATGATCTATATGATCTGTATGAAGATATATCTGTATGAACATGATATGAAACATACATTGGTTAGAAATGCTCATTTGTTTTAATAGAGCTGACTACAGATCTGTAAGAAATACCTCAATGATTTTAATGGTAGTTGAATAATAAACTGAAATTACTCGGCTGTCTGCATTTTCCATTATAAATAGAAAGCTCTAGACAAGTAGTGTGAATTACAACAATTATATATATATATCTCTCTCTCTTTATTCTGCTGCTTCATAGCATCTTTTCCAAGGTCTTTAAACTGTATTTTGGAAAAAGTGTGTGTAACTAGAGTGTGGATAACAATGCATATTCAGAGACTATTCCTAGTGTTATAGTAATATTCCTTCACCTGCTTGATTCTGTTCTGCTTACTTCTTTTTTTCTGCTGAGAACTGAATAATTCCCATATTGCACAGCACCATACAGATTCAGCACCTCCAATCCAGACCTGTGTTTCTTGAAACAGAGGAACAGCTGAATTACTTCACAGCAGGAGGAGCTTGTACTTTAAGAACAGGGGAAATAAATACTACGGGGAAACACCACAGGGCCTATCTGCTATTTCATAAGGAGTTTGTTGTGGTTTAAGCTTAGTCGTAAATTAGACAAAGCATGTAGCCTGCTTGTTTTCCCCCCACAACCTGTCCT